>VZRU01009759.1:93641-133048 GCA_013398155.1 Pedionomus torquatus | reverse complement strand
CCTGCCCTGCCCCGCCGCGGCTTGCCCGGAGCCGGGGGAGAGCGGCGGCTGCGGGGCCCCGGTCGCCGGTCCCTTTCCTCGACCCCCGGGGAAGAGCGGGCGGTGTCCGCCCCGGTGCTCGCAGGAGGTTTTCCACAAGTGCCCCCCCGCTCCAGTATTATTTATAGCCTTTTAAAGAAGCCTTGCTAATGCAGGCGTCTTAAACCAGCCGTCTCCCCTACCTTTCATCTTCAGAAAATAAAATAAACCCGGGGTTTCTAAAGGCAGTCAGTCAAACTTATTATTTTTTGTCCCGAAGGCAACTCGTACCCGAAACCTGCTGCTCGTAAATTTTCGACATCTCCGCCATACGCTGTGAAAATGCCGTCGCAGAAATAGCTCGGAGGAGAAGGAAGAAAGGGAGAGGAAAAGAGATAGAATTGTCTCTTTTCTTTTTTTCTCTCTCTCTCTCCCCCCCTCCCCTCCATCCCGATGAGGCAAGTTTCTATTTACTTGTTTTGAGGTGCGGTTTCCCCACAAAGCATATTTCCCCCTAGACGCAGGACGGTGAGCTAAACTCCTGCGTGTTTCGCTGAAGGAGGAGAGAAAAAAAAAATAATAATAAAAAAGGAAGGACACTGTCCTCTCGCGAAACACCAAAGGGCCCACACTCGATGGGAAAAGTACAGCACGTAGCGGAGCCTGGGAAAAATCCCAAACTTTCCACCTTTCTCCTGGCCCTGCCAGCCCCGCGGTCCCAGTTTGCTGGGAGAGAGTCTGGGAATCCACAGAAGTGTTGGCAACCTCCCTGCATGTATCCCCTATCATTTACAGACAGGGCTCTTTTTTCTTTTTTTTTTTTTTTTTTTTTTTTTTTTTTCCTTTCCTTTTTTTTCCCCTTTTTTTTGTCTTAAGGCATAAAAAAAGCATTATCATTTTTTCATTCTGGTCAACCTGGCGCTTCTCCCCTTTGCCTTCCAGTTCACAGCAAGTAGGATGTCTCAGAGCCCGAATGCAGAGAGCTAATTACAGAGCCAGGAAAGACTTCAGCGTTAACATTTCTTGACACAAACTGTCTCTTTAGCAATATGTGGCTGCTTGATGCTTGTTATTACTAATGCAGATCCGGCTGCTCCCGTCAGCGGAGTGTTTAAAGTCGTGCGGGCTAATTTCCATCCAACGTTAACACGTAATCACATTCACAGCAATATGTGACTCCAGTGTCCTGTTCTGAAGACTCCTTGATACCGTTTCTTTCCCTATTCTAACCTAGAAACAGGTGTTTGAACAAACAGATTTTAAAATCGTGTTTGGTTTTTGCCTGAGTGCCCTTCACATAACCTCGTTTAGGGTTAGGCTTCAAACTATGTTTTCTGAATGCCCTTCATGTACCTTATTTCAACCCAGTTAGGATTTGGACTGCGTTTTTGACCCTCTGAAATGACAAGTTTAGTATAAACCGCCCTGTGTCAGCTTTAGAAATGCAAACCTAGTACTAGTGCACTGTGCTGTCTGGAACTTAACTCCTCTGTAATTCTCCTATAGGGCTAGGCAGCATCTGAAGTAGAGCCTCTACTAGTAACTTTCAGACATTTATGTAAATTGCATGGCTGTAGCAGCTGAAATGCGTCTTCTACTCGCATACTTTAATTACATGTTTTACCTCTGTCTGATTAAATGAATGATAAACAGATAATTTCAAAATTGTTTTTTTGTTTTGCTTTGTTTTATGTATGTACGTTTATAAAGGCCCCGCTCTGGCAAACGCTTTGGCAGGTTAATTAGAACGCTATCACTGAGTAGAGCTCTGTGTATACTTAAACATTTTCAGAAGCTGCTCAGAATGTGTTTTAATTTTTTTTTAAGGATATAATTAGGTCTGAACTGCAGGTAAACAAATCCAATCCCATCGCTGTGTTTTTGTGCTAATGATGGGCCCGGTCCTACGGTCTTTTGTCAAGCAACCGTCAGGGGAAGATTACTAAAGAGTATATAATTTTTAAAGAGTGATTTATTTTTAATTTTTTTTTTGGCATTTCTACCGTCACTAGCAACTAAACAGGCAAGTCAGATCGACTGTTGTTCCTGCTCAGGTTCGCTGCTTATCTGACCTACACAGTGCTGCAGTTTAGCTTCTAGATAGTCTAAATGAATGCTTAGATCCAGGCACACACACACAAAAATTAATATAAATTTGCTAATCTATTTTAAGCACTTCCATTGCTATTAGATTTTATACTTCTTTGAAGAAATATTTTTATTTACCAATACAAAGTCAGTAATAAGCTCCCAACATCATCTCCTAAATTAAACTGAAACGAGAGTGTTCAGAATTAATCATCAGGGGAAAAAAAAAATTAGTTTACAGTTGCCATCATTTTGGAATGTTTCTGTTTCTTCGCTGATTTTGCAGGCAGAGTTAGACAGACACCTTAATGGACAGATTTGCAGCAGAAAAACCGAGTAAGCCCTTTTCAACCCAGCAGAGTTCTGTTTATGTACGAGAGACGTTCGGCAGAAGCGTTCAGGAGTTACGGTAAGCGATCGCTGCTCTGCAACGCGCTTCCCCGAGCATCTTGTAAAAATGATAGCTCAAGGTCTTAACCTTACTGTCCCGCAGAGCAAGAAGGAGAAATAAAACGTGGAGTGGTAAGCACCTGGAGCTGGATAGGTGAAGGACACTTTCCAGCGTCTCTGGTCGGTGATGAGAGCAGCGCAACGCTCTGTGCTTTAAGAACATTACCAGGTTCTGTTGAAAAGGGTTAAATTTTCTGAAACTATGTAAATGCTCCAGGTTCTGAGCGGGCAAGGATCCAGGTTTTCTGAATGAATGTAGACTCAATTGCTTTGAACTCTCTTGTTCTATGCATTCCTCTTCGCTTAGTAGTGCTATACCCATTAGGGGAGACAGGAGAAAACAAGAACAAATGTCAAGTCCCAGGCGGTGGGCCCGGAGCTTGGCAGTGGCGGAGCACAGCTCTGCCTTGTGGCAGAGGGGCTGGGAGTGAAGGGGTTCGGGGTGGTGGGTGGGAGGGGGACACAGGGTGGATGGAGACCCTGCTTTCCCATCTCATCGGCTCCACCAGATGTACCTCTTGGGAAGGTACTTGTGTTCCACTCCCCTGGTGGGGAGGAGAAGAGCCCGAGTGGATGGGGACCTGCATGTGCCTTGTTTGGAGGGGTGGGGAAGGAGTGGAAAGACACAGACAAGTTGTTCCATAACAATGAGGTGAGGGAAACCTGAGGACTGCAGCTGAGCTGAGCCAGGCTTGAAGGCCTCGGAAGATGTCTGATAATAATTCCAGGGGCTTTGAGCACATTCAGAGGCCTAAGTCAGCAAGTCAGTCCACTTCATTTTTTCATATAAATAAATTTTCTTCTTGCAAAATCAGTAGCTGTCAGTACTTCTGGCCACCCATTAGGCTCCATCTCCCCAAGGGAAGAAATGGTTTCTCTTCTTACTTTTGACTTTCCAAAGACAGCCAGTAGTACGATCCTTTTACCTCAAGAGAGTAATTATTTTTCTCATTCTAACTTTCCACTGAAAACAAGATTGCGCTAGCTACGAGGTACCATCTTAACTCATGACAGGCTTTGCGAATGCCACTCACTCTATATAATACAGCACCACCACAACCAGGAATGTCGCAGGGTGACTTTCCGTTGAAGTGAATGTGGAAAATCATGAAACAACACTCTATTGCTGTGTACCTTTGCCTGTTGCCATTTCAGGATTAGCTTGCAGAGGTGCTCCCTTTGCTTACGCAACGTTCCCATTTTTCATTTCACTTTACCAAAAATCCCATGATAGACCCTATGGAGAAAAGAATACTCTTCCTGAAGTAACAAGTGGTCCTCCCTAATTAATTCAGCCTGGCTTTTTGAGTAAAAATGCACTTCATTTTGACTTCTTTCCCCTCTTAATGTTTCAATAGTCATCCAGTTCCACCTTTTAGCTCTGGCGTGTGTTACAGTTGGAGAAAACCCATAACAATTTATTGTCGTATAGACAATTATTCTGTCACCGGATGACCCCTCCCCACCCAGGAAAGGGGAATCGGGAGACGCAAAGAAGCACGAAGGTTGAAATGTAAATAGATTTACTAGAATAAGATTAAATAACTGAAGAACCAGTATTAATTCTGACACCGGTAGGAGATTTGCAAGAAGTACACTCAGCCAACTCTATCAGCAGGGAGCTGTGCACTCCCAGGAGGGACAGCAAGTGTCGGACACTGAGAGTGGAAGGGCTTCGGGCAGAAGGGGTCCGGCACCGGGGCAAGGAGTTGTCTGGATCGCCACCATCAAGGGAGAGCCCACTATGCAGCAGACTTTTCTAATTTATATTGAATGTGACGGTCATGGTATGAAATAATCCTGTTGGCCAGCTTGGGTCAAATGCCCAGGCCTTGCTCCTCCTCATCCCTGCACCTGGCAAGGCTCGAAAACACTGAGACCTTGAATCTCACAGAGCCTGGCTGGCCATAAAGTAAATATTTTTATGAATTCAGACACTAAAATCCTCCAAAAGTGCAATTTTCCCAGCGCTAGAAGGAAAGTTAGTCCTGGGCCTCTCCAGCCAGGACAGCGTGCAAAGTCACACAGTCAGGAAAATCCCCACAGTTCCTCTTGGACAAGACTTTGTTGGGAAGCCTGTGCAGAAAGTGAGTTTTAGTTTTGCCGACTGCCCTGTGTAGCCTGGGACAATTGTGTAAAAGCTTCCCCTTCCCAGTGGAGTCCCTCGGGACTTCGTCGCTGCACTGCCAGGAGTGAAGAGCGTACCTTCCTGAACCGGTTGCTGCATTTCTTGTCACTGGAATTGAATCGACACATCATATCAGGTAGAAACGTTCTCAACAGAGTGACTCCAGTGCCACAGAACTGGATTGGACAGGTTTTTGGGAGAATAAAGTTATAAAACCTGCAAAACAGCCAGTTCCTCTACTCTGCAGGCCAAGGGAGAGTCCCAATTGCAAAGCTTGGTGCAGGCTTTTAAGTGGTGTACATGAGTTTCTTGCACTGTTAAAAAACGAGGCAGAACTTTTGACGTTATATTTGAAGATTGCTGAAATTACTAAAAGCACCCAGATGCAGTCGGACTTGTGGTTTGTTTTTATCCTTTAGCTAAACATATTTTTCTTCCCCTGAAAGATGAGTAAGGCAGAATAGCAGTGAAGGTTTGTGACAACTAAATGCAGGTATGTAAACTTACCCACAAATAACCTTTGGGAAAAAAAATGGTTTTTGCAGCAACAGGTAAAGATCCTACTGTGTCTGCATTTTCTGTGTTTTGACCCGACTGAATCAGTCTGCACCGTATAAAGCCTAATTACAGATTAATTATATAAATCTGCCTATGCAGAGATCTGCTCAAGTATTTTCCCTCCAGTTTAACTTGAGCATGTGTGTATACACTTGCATGCATCAGTCTGATTTGCTATTTATCAAGGCCAGTGCTGACTTGGCGGAACAGATGCTTCAAGATGGAAACTTCAACTGCTCATTACTTGAATTCTTGGATTAAGAATCATCAACCTGTCTGGAGGAAACAAGACATCTTACTCAGTAGCTGAACCCAATCTTTACTCGGTTTTTAAGGAGTCGTAACAACTTTATGTAACAGCCCCGTATTTCTCAGTTTCAGCTACATTTCAAACAGTTTCAGAGAAGAGGAAGTCCAGAGAGATCTTTTACTGTCTCTGGGCTCGTTTTCCAAACTCTAAAGGTTTAACATATATCTGAACTGGAGGCTGTTTATTACAACAGGCCTTTTTGAGAACAACAGGTCACTGACTCAGCTTTATGAGACGAGCATTTCCTGTCTTTTCCTCCCTTGTCATACAGCTGCTCGGCTCTGACTTGTTGCATGGTAGGGCCAGAAACTACAACAGCACGCTCCTTAAGCATGTCATTTAATTATTTATGTACCATTAGCGCAGGTGGAAATCTGCGCACGGGGGTAATTACACCAGATGAATTGAAACGCGTACTTGGAGAATAACATGCCCGATTTTTGGAAAGGTGGGTTTGCCTGTCACTTGGAAGTGTGGTGGGAGCCACCTCCCCTCTTTTCTTCCACCTCTCCCCCGCTTCACAAGAGCAATTGCTGTTGGCAACATTTGTTAGCAATGGGTGGTCCAACGCTGATAAGTTTAACTGCTGGAATATATGAGACAAACCCACATTCTTTACCACTAAAGAAAGTATTTTTGACTCCAGAGTGCTTATGCTGAAAATTGGTTAACAAACGCTAACTGTAAAACTGCTGTTCTTGCATGTTTTGGTTGAAACCTCCTGATTAGAGAAATAATGTAGAGTGGGTTTTGTGAAATACTGGTCCACCAGCTAGGAGATGGAGCCTTTAACAGGCTTGGACATGGCAGAGGGGATGGTCTGGCTGGACAAGCTAGGAGGGCATCAAAGCAACGACGTACTGTTTGTTTAACAATCCCTAGGAGCATAATGAGGTAGGGCAGCAAATACTCATTTGGAACTAAATCCTGACATTGAGAGCAAAAAATAATTATGGATGCATGGTCAGGAAAAATTCCTTCACCTCTTATGCTGCTTTTTTTCAAGCAGGGGAAGAAAAGATAAGCTCCTTAATCAACTGCCTACAACATGCAGAGAGAAGATCTGGGGGGCTTCAGGGCAGGGTACCTGCAGGGTATAGCGTTCTGCTTACTGTGATACCGAGAGCACTGCAGAGACCCTGGCCAAGCACTTTGCCTCTCTAGGGAAGCTAATGACCCTGTGCAGCTATGTTCCATGTGACACCTCAGCTGCCTTATTCAGAACAAGGGTAGGAACCTACATTTCAGTGTGAGACGTAGCTGTGCTTTCAGTGGTGAAGCAGAAGAAATTCTTTCCTGTGAGGGTGGTGAGACACTGGAGCAGGTTGCCCAAGGAAGTTGTTGGTGCCCCATCCCTGGAGGTGTTCAAGGGCACCAACAATGGATGGGGCTTTGAGCAACCTGCTCTAGTGGGAGGTGTCCCTGCCCATGGCAGGGGGGTTGGAACTCGATGATCTTTGAGGTCCCTTCCAGCTCAAACCATTCGATGATTCTATGCTATTTGTGCTAACGTCTTCACAATTTCTAAATTTGAGCAGTAGTCCCTGTACTCAAGTAATCTTGCATCTGGCACAGGAGAATTCTGCACTAGACAGGCTTATAATCATCAGATCTGACACCTGGTCCAAAAACGGGGAACTTTTGGTGGACATCCCAAAATGATTATTTAATCATACTGTCTCTAATCAGCAGAAAGGAGGAAAAACCCCAAAAGATATTGGCTTGGTGATTTAAAAGGGCTAATTTGACAAAGCTGAAATAAACAGCAGGCTTAAGCAGTGACCTGTGAATAATTAGGCAGAGTCTGAGTGAGAGGAGTACAGTCCTTCAAAGTCTACAATCCCCCAGAAGGTAGTCAAAACAAAACACCCCTTTCTCAAAAGAACGGCCTCTTTCCGTCTGCCGCTTTAGAGGGCATTTTGTAAAGCCCTTGTAATTATAGATACTCAACAGCTGGGAAAAAGAACTAGTAACAGCAAATATAACTTTGATGGTGGCGATTGTGGAAAAATAATATGGAGGAAGAAAGATGCCTAAGAAGTCAATGACCTGCACTGAAGAGAACATCTAAAAGAAGTCCATGAAATGTATAGAGAATCCTAACAATTGTCTGGCTTTAGAGAAAAGATGCAGTACTGTTGATAAGCAAGAAGAAAAACCATGCTAAATCTTCCTGTGCTGTATTTGGGAAAAGAGTAAGTAATGTATTTGTATTATAAGGTCATGGAAAAATATTTTCCATTTCAGCAGTAATTCAAGAGCATATTAAAATAGCTGCTATTAATGGTCTTAGATGAGTATGTCTGGATAACTTCACACCAAGAATTTTAAAAGAGCTGGTAAGTGAGCTTTCAGGATTAATATTCAGTAATTGTTAGAATATTAGACGTGTTCCAGAAGACTGTTAAGAACGCTAGAGTTAGAACCAATAATTGAAAGAAAATGTAAACTAAACGATGCAGGCAATTATAAATTTTCAGTGTGACATTAATTTGAGCAGCTTAATGTGAGTAGTCAAATGTGGGCACTTATTAAAATATAAAGAGAATATAATTTATGTCACGTAGTATATGCTTACGGAAAACAACTACTTTTGAATAAAGTTGGTCACAAGAGATAACAGAGTTTATGCAAAACTCATTATTGTGAAATGTATCATTTGGTCCAGTTCAATATTTTGGACTAAAATTCTTCATTGATAAGTCTCAACTTTTTTCAAATGGAATATTGCCGGGTTGGTGTATAAGGTCTTACAGGATCTGGTTTTAAACAACAAGCTATTTACCTTTATTAAAGAAAACATAATAATAGATCAATTTTATTGAGGAAGTTAAGCGCGGGGGAGAAATAAATAACGAAGGTGGGAAATCTGCCTACTGAAACAACAAATCCTTAGATTCCTGGATTCTAAACTATACCTCTTCCAGTATAGAGATACATACATGAAGACGGGAAAAGGTTCTTGGCTTAATAATGGCTAGTTAGCTCAAGATGATTCCTAAGATGGCCAAGAAGGACATAAATCTTAGATGCCTAAATGGGTGAACCTCATGGAGAGCTGTTGAACCGTAACTGGCATGGGTGAGGGTGTTATACTGAAACACTGAATCTTTGAGCATCCACAGTTTGAGAAGGGGCGAATCGCTTATCTGTTGAGCCTGCACCCCCTCGTAGTGTCTACTGGCATAGTGGGTGTGTAGCCAGTGGAGAAGGGTAGGCCTCCAGGTGGAGGCAGACACTACTTCCCTCTGAAGGCCTTAATTCTGCATTGGCCATGCAGTAAACCAAAGTGCTTGTTTTAAGAACGAACGCAGCTTTCAGTCTTTCCTACTTATGTCCTGCCCCTTCCCCTTTTTTGCTTCATTAAAAATAAAAAATGCTTGTATAACAAAATTAAACTTTTTGCCAATAGGCTTGCTTGCCTTAGTCACCTCTTGAGGAGTCCCAGTAGTTCATGAGCACAGTCGCAGACTTTAGAAGAACCTTTTCAGTACACGTGTAAAACTTACGTGCAATATAGATGCCTAAACAGAGGAAAAACTCCGAGAATGGTTTCTCTGAGCTACCAGATAAAGATCTACCAAGGTTGGAGTTTGAATGGCTGGAGTTAAACCTGGACAATTTCAGTCTCGATCGGTCTCCCAAAGTGAGGTTGCTGTTTATGTTGTGATGGATCTTTTTTGTTAGTATTTGAGAATCCCCCTGAGGCAGCTTATAGGGCACTAATGATGTGCACACCATAGCTCAGGAATTCTGGATTTAAGTAAACTGGGAATGTGGTTTTGTTGCTTCATTTTTGCTGTTGCGGACCCCAATTCCATGATCTGCTCAGAGGAGCCACCCCAGCTCAGAGGAGCACTGTTCTCAGAAATGGCTGCAGCAGCACCGAAAGGAGGGTTTTCAGTCAGCGAGAGGATATTAAAATTACAACAGAGTTCTTTCTTGCTTAATGATAAGGGCAGTATCTCAGATGACCATTACATTTTTCAACATTTCCTGGTAGCTTGATAGTAATTTTTTGAAGAGGAAAAAAAAAAAAAAAAAAGAGGAAGTTTAGGAATGAACAAGTAATTTCAAAAAAATGTCAATACAAAGTACTGATTTTCCGTGCACCTCCCTTAAGACTAAGTGAGGTTTGACCTCCACTGAAGACACGTTAAACATCTTTCACTGGTGAGCTGAATAACTGGATGTCACTTGTCAGGAAGGATGACAGCAAAGTAGAGATTACAAAGACCTACCTCAGGCTGCAGTAGAAGGGTGAGGCAGGAGTTTGAAAGGTGCTTCCCATGAAAGCTTCTGAACGTGTACTCAATTTTTCATCCCAATCACACCATAGATGAGGAAAGTCATTTTGTGATGAGAATGTTTAAAATCCTGACCTTAGTCAAATCTCGAGAATTAAGAGAATGCATTTGGACTCACCAGTGAAGCTAAAAACTCACCAGAACATCTGCTGCATTTAGTGGCAATCACAAGGTCTTAGTTGACCTAAAAGAAAGATAAATGAACCAAACACTACCAACAACTCCAGTCCTCCACTATGAGAAACCTGATTAGCCTTGATAAAATTTGGCTGCACAAGAGTCCTGTCTCCTCTTCATTTGGGGGCTTACAGAGCTGGTGACAATATTTATCTTGCTGGATGAGGTAATTTCTGTATTTCTCACTGTGTACTGTAATGAAGAGGCACAGCTGCATCCCCCCTTCGTGGTTTCTTTTTGCCTCATGGTGAGCTCCTCCCATCAAGGAAGCAACTGCCTCCACACAGTTTCTCTAGTTTCACTCACTTAGGTAAGGCATAGTCAGAAAATCACCGATTTGGCAACACTGGAACAATCTACAAATAAGATAATAGGGGGAAAATGACAGTGGTTATTGGTGGTGACTCAAAACGTCTATTCTTAATCGGGCTTTAGAACTGACACACATCTACCCACATGAGTGCGCACAGCAATGTCCCTCTTCTCAACCAAGTAACATAATTAAGACGTCCATTTAAAAAAAAAAGAAAGTAAACCCAAAAGTTGTAAAAAGTGCAATGACACAGCACAGTATTACAGATCCCATCTTAGTTTAGCTAACTATATTATTCCCATGAGCTACAGATACATTCAAAGACCTTTAGAACGGTTCAGTTCTCAGACATACTTTAAGTTGGAGATTATGTTAATTAATACACAACATACTTAAACAGTTCATTAACACGGTGTTGCATTTTTTCCCCTCATTCTATTCTGCCTTTTGGGAAAATATTTATAGAGACCAATCATCAGAAGTAAACAACTTTTGAGTGAGAGAAACATGAAGCATGCTGCTATCCTATTGGCACTTGCAGCTTCATGTTACGTTATTTTCTACAAAATATGCTGGAAAAACACACAACACAATATTCAGTAAAATACTCCATCCAGCTTTCATAGAATCATAGAATGGTTAGAGTTGGAAGGGACCTCAAAGACCATCAAGTTCCAAACTCCCTGCTATGGGCAGGGACACCTCCCACTAGAGCAGGTTGCTCAAAGCCCCATCCAGCCTGGCCTTGAACACCTCCAGGGACGGGGCAGCCACAACTTCTCTGGCCAACCTGTTTTAGCGCCTCACCACCCTCACAGCAAAGAATTTTTTTCCTAATATCCAATCTAAATCTCCCCTCTTCTAGTTTAAAACCATTACCCCTTGTCCTATCACTCCACTTCCTGACAAAGAGTCCCTCTCCTGCTCTCCTGTAGGCTCCCTTCAGATACTGGAAGGCTGCTACAAGGTCTCTCTGGAGCCTTCTCTTCTCCAGGCTGAACAGCCCCNGTTGAGTCTCTCATCCATGAGCACTCCCAAGTCCTTCTCCTCAGGGCTGCTCTCCAGCCACTCTCTGTCCAGCCTGTATTTGTGCCTGGGATTGCCACGTCCCAGGTGCAGGACCCTGCAGTTTTCTTGGTTGAACTTCATGCCATTTGCATTAGCCCACCTCTCAAGCCTGTCCAGGTCCCTCTGGATGGCATCCCTTCCCTCCAGTGTGTCGACTGCACCACCAAGCTTGGTGTCATCAGCAAACTTGCTGAGGGTGCATTTAATCCCACTGTCCATGTCTCCAACAAAGATGTTAAATAGCACGGGTCCCAGTACTGACCCTTGTGGAACACCACTCATCACTGTCCGCCACTTGGACGTTGAGCCGTTGACCACAACCCTTTGAGTGCGGCCATCCAGCCAGTTCCTTACCCACTGGGCAGTCCATCCATTGAACCAATAACTTTCCAATTTGGAGAGTAGGATGTCATACGGGACAGTGTCGAATGCTTTGCATAAGTCCAGGTAGATGACATCCATTGCTCTACCTCTATCTGCCTCTGCCACTTTATACTACATATATTTTAAGAATATTCATTTATTCAGGTAATTAAGGATACTGTTTTCCAAAAAGAGAGATTTACATTGCAATCCAGCTTAGCTAGTTTCCACTTGTAATATAGTAATTTTGTAAAAGTTCCTTTTTTATATATATATTTTCTTTTTGAAAATGCCTGTTGAAATCTTAAAAAAAGTTTCCTTTCGGAACAAGAGACCTGATAAAATAACTTTTCTCCATTTTAATGACCTTTCGTTAAGATGCTTTTTACTAGAGCAGCTCTAGATAGAAATATTTCTCTCTTAGAATGTTCACATTTGACCCATAAAGTGTTGTTTCCGGATGATTTAATGAAAGCTTGGGCTACGTCTGTTGTGTTACGGTATGGAAAACTACAGTTTGTGAATGTACAGGCCGTTTCAAACGCGTTCACCTGACCGGTTCCTAACATGCTTAGTTAAGCTACGGAGCCCGCTTACGCATGAACTTGTAAGTAATGTGGCAAGTTGGATGAGGCAAGACTTCAACGATGTGTCTCAATCCCCGTACTGCTTGGAAGATAGAAACAAGATAAAGGAGAGGAAAAGTTGATTCAATCTTTTCACAAAACCCAGCTTCTTTTTATTCTCTCTAGACTGCATATTGGTAACTTCTTCGACTAACAAAATACAATTATTTTTTTCTTTTAAGTGATTAGAAAATCGTGCTGCTGTGCAATTCAGGAGTAAGGCCTAATGATTCATAAATCTGGCACACGGTATTAGGTACAAATTGCCATAAGATCACAGAATCACAGAATGGTTAGAGTTGGAAGGGACCTCAAAGGTCATCGAGTTCCAACCCCCCCATGGGCAGGGACACCTCCCACTAGAGCAGGTTCCTCAAAGCGCCATCCAGCCTGGCCTTGAACACCTCCAGGGATGGGGCAGCCACAATGTCTCTGGGCAAAAAGATACTACATAATTGCATATAACCTGTGGGGAAAAAAAAAAAAAAAAAAACCCAAAAAAATCTCTTGTTTATTGCACCAGAGAAACAAACCAACATGAAAGCATATATTTTGGCAGGACCAGGATAAAAATTCACATTTTGTTCTAGATGTTTTAAAGTGTTTTACCATGGAACCCTGGGTTTTTTCAAATTGTAAGGTTTGTATTCAGATATGACTTCACTGAAAATGGAAAGAAGGAAAAGTGGAAGGGACAAAGGGGATGTTAATTCTTTTCTTTTTGCTTCACGTTAGCATTGCCAGACCATGTGAACAGAGCAGGTTGCGACTGCACAAACTGTCTTTCATCAATACCGCATCTGCATCTATCCCTATTATTTAAAATCTCACAATAAACCAATTATACGAAGATAGTGAAATTCACTTGTGAGATAATTATTAATCACAGGAGGCTAGACCAGTTTGGTCCACTGTGTTCTATCAGCAGTAGCGTTTTGCAACGATCCATTGCAGCACTTCCAGTCCAGGTGACGTTATTTATAGTATGCAGCGGCAGCAGTAAGCTTTCCTGGTATCTAATTTAGGAAGAACAAAAAAAGCTCTATGTTCTTTATCCCAAGGACATTTTGGTAGTTTAAAACTAGTCTCACATCAGTGTTTCTTTCAAAAATATCACACTGGGAGATAGTGCGATGATAGCCTGCTTCCCTCTACTTGAATGCAGGCGTGATAACACTGCTCACGGAAAGCTGAGCAACAGCCAAAGAGCCAAAGAAGTTGCCTGTTCGCACTGAATTATGCAACTTGAGGAATTCCCCTCTACAAATACTTTGTTAAACATTAATGCATTATATTTTTAAATATCCACATTCTGTCAAATGCTATGGCCCCGTAATTTTGCTTTATTGGATTAAATCTATTCTCTCTGGGGAGACCCTAGATCAGCCTTCCAGTATCTGAAGGGAGCCTACAGGAGGGCAGGAGAGGGGCTCTTTGTCAGGAAGTGGAGTGATAGGACAAGGTAATGGCTTTAAACTGGAAGAGGGGAGATTTAGATTGGATATTAGGAAAAAATTCTTTCCTGTGAGGGTGGTGAGGCACTGGAACAGGTTGCCCAGAGAAGTTGTGGATGCCCCATCCCTGGAGGTGTTCAAGGCCAGGCTGGATGGGGCTTTGAGCAACCTGCTCTAGCGGGAGGTGTCCCTGCCCACGGCAGGGGGATTGGAACTCGATGATCTTTGAGGTCCCTTCCAACTCTAACCATTCTATGATTCTACTGGCAACATAAAACTTAGAAGCAAGTGCTAACTTTTGCAAATTTGAGTGGTGAAGTAGTCTTTGTATCTGTATTCTCTAAGTTTCGTCCAAGAGACTGCAGGAAGTGATTCAGGCTGGAAGCTCTGAATTTTGTCTTGGCCATTTTGGTCCAAAGCTGAAGGATTGAAGGTCACACCTTTCTTCAGGAATGTCTACCATCACTGTCTTGCCCAAAGTTAACTTCTGTGAATACTCAGCGGGGATGACCAGATCCGATCTGATCCCCCATCTGAGATAACTGGTAACATACTCTGTTTCCTATGGTGGCAGCATAATGGCTACAGAGCACTGTGAAGTCAACAGCCTTGCCAGTCCTGTTCAGACTGGGTTCCAGTTTCCAGTCCAATAAAGATCACACCTATTCTTATTATCAAACCCAACAATTGGTATTGCACATGCAGTGAAACACTCTTGGTACTGTCATCTCTCTATGTAGCAGTAGGACTTGGCGTCGCCACCACTAGGACAAGTCTCAGTGGTCTGGAACATCCGTACTTTTGGTACCTCCGTGGCCGAGTGGCACCAAAGCAGAGTTTTAGGAACCTTACAGTTACATGTTTATGTTTTCAGAAGTTAGCTAGAAGTGATAAGAACAGAGAGTACAGGAAATCTCTTACATGAAAGAATAACATGGAAGGTGCGTCAGGTATTCCAGAAACATCCAACAAATCTGAAAGCTTACATATTTATTAAAGATACTGGAGCTATCATTAAAATCAGGAAACGTGGTGCTCTCTGCTGTTTGCCTGTGGGGAGTTTGCACCTTTCATGTCATGAACCTGGCAATTCTGGGAGACAGGACAGGTCAGAAAAGCCCACGAAGATGATGCAACGCAGTAACTTTTATATGTTTAAATAAAACTGATTTAAAGAATCCTTACTGGCATTTCACTCATAACCAAAAGCACCTGAAACATCTGAAAACATGTTCACAGAAAAATACTTTGCTTTGTATGAAAAATAAATACAACTAAATTAATTTAACTTATATTTATAATAAAAAGTATAGGTATTTATATATAATATTTCAGTTTACAACTACAAAAGAACAACAGTGAATTATCAAAGATTCTTGATGCTTCTGCAGCTGGAAACATAAGAATTTTACACAGTTTGTTTCTTCACGGTTTCACGGAGTTTAATGGATCAAAACTCCTCTGTACTTGCTTTTAAGTCATTCAGCTGTCTCGGAATTACTATCATTGTGTAAAACGATTTGGCAAAGGTTTCAGCCTGTACAGATTTGAAATGGCACGTCAGAATGCAAAGCCGCTATATTTCATAGGATTGGGCGTTGGGTTTTCATTGACAACAGGCTCTAATCAGCTCCCTTCGGTTTCCCTAAGGGAGGTTTCAGACGGCCTCCATTGTGTGAGGGGGGCACCCTCGCTGCGCATCCAGATTAGCCTGCAGAGATTCTTACAGGGTTGAGAAAGAAAGGTAAGCTCCCTCCTGCTGTTGGTAAACACTCTTATTGTTCGCCAGCCCCCGCTGAATGGAACAACTGCGATTCTGCAAAGTTAATTACTGCAATAATGAAAGAAACGACACAAAATGACAAGGAATGCGCTAATTCAGTAAGACTCAAGTCATTGACTTATTAGTCCCTTTACTGCTCGTTGTTACTTTCAGGCACGTACTCCTTCACTCATAAATACTGAGTGGATTTAGGGGACTTAGGATTTAAGTAATAAGGTAATAAAATAAAGATTGATGTGTAAGAAGTGGTGCCTAATGATCTCTTGGGAATCTCTCAGGTCGGTACCTGAGACAAACACAGAAGATCACTGATGAAGTATCTGAAAAAAAAAAAAAAAGGACTTAGCCATCCTTGCAGCATGTATCCTATCCAACGTCCAAGAATGAAGACTTGCAAGGATTTTATTTATACACTAAAATAGTTTAACCCCTTAGAAGGAAAAGGCGACGAGTGAATAAGACGGCACCAAAATACTGTATTTTTTCCTTGCTTACTTCCCACACCATCACAGAGGAGATGAGTGATACTAATTTTTTGTGTGAATGTCTTACATGTAGCTCTGGATGACAACTCGTGAATCTATGTTTACAGGGCTCTGCGGGCACTGGGAGCTCTGCCCTTGGAAACCACAGGCCTGAGAAACGAAGATTGACAGGTCTCCTGCGTGTGTGGTGCCACCCCAGCAATGGGGAGCACAAGATGGTTTGGGCACAGAAATGATCCTCTCTCAAGGTCTCGAGAGAGAACTCGGTAGGAATGTTTCCAACTCTCTCTTTTAGAAAGGGCCACTACACTTAGGCAACAATCCTCATTAAAATCCACATATAAATTCTAGATGACAACTCTCTCGTAGAAGTCAAGCGCTACATTGCCAGTCTCTAACTTGTCATAACGCACAAAGAAACAGATTCTGCTAAGGAACTGAAAAAGCAAAAGAGAAAGTCTTACATGCTGCAATATGTATCTCTATAATCACGATAAAAATGAGCACTGGGAATTGCTAACAATTTCAGCTACAGTACTGAATAATTCAAGTAATCCTTCTTCTATTTAACCAAAAGGAAAAATGAAAAGACTTTCATTGAAATACAGTCATAAATTCCATCCATAAGACTTTTCCTGCAATTAAGTTACATTTACTGATCCACTACTCCTTAAAAGAAGCATTAACACAAAGACTTCAATTATTCATGGTCAAACAAAGTTGATTCTATTGCTTCAATCAAAGCGGCATTCTCTTTTACAGTGGTTATTTCTGTAGTATCTTCAAAAAGGGCACAGAGTCTATGAAAACATGTAAGTTTCTGAGTAAAAGCTATTTCCATGATCAATCCTAACTTTTTACATTTAATACTTCTGCCATTTCCTGCTTTCATGGGGATGAACTTTCCTGGGTTTTTTGTCCCCTTCATCCCTTAAAGGGTAAGCTGATTAAGATTCACTATTTTTTTGGATCCAGTTCCAATGTCCTGAGCAAAAGGAGTTTCTTTGTCTTTCTCTGAAAAAAAATAAAAACAAAAATTTACTATTATGGAAAACTTATCAGTGAGGAAAGAAACCCAGGGAATGCTGCAAAATGAGCTCCGTGGAATGAAGTTGGTGGTTCTTGTGCTGTCAGCAGAGGGCTTAAAGAGCTGCAGTGGGTCTAACATCTGTGGAGCCGTACCTACTTCTCCCACTGCTAAAAGCGTCTGCGATCCCCGCCACTCGCTCTTCCATAATTCCCAGCTGCTGCCCATTTCTGCTGGCGATGCCGTCCCCAGAGAGTTAGCACCCTGTAGCGCTGCTGATTGCTGCCCAGCTTCAGTCTGAAATAACCAAAGTGTAACCGTCTTAATTAAGGCTACAGAAGTATGCGTTTTAAAGGTCAAGAGTCCCCAACCAATCCCAGGAATTTAAGAAGGGGATAATATTGCCCAAAGACACTAAGCAGACCTTGATCTTCCAGAGATACTGGTTTCATGTGCAAAGGTTGAGAATGAATACAGAGTCTCGATATTCTTTGGTATAAGAAAATACCCGGGATACATTTCTTAGACTCCGTAAAAAGTCTAACATATGTTCTATTAGATGTAATGTTAACAGGGAGATAAATTCTTTCCTCGGTAGACCTCCCTAATGAGAGCAACCCTGAAAGATGACAGGCTGTTACAGACTCAAACGGTTGCGTGTACATCTGTTTTTAGGCGAACGCGCACCAGACAGTTGATTGAGGCATATACATAAACACTTCTTCGAAAAGTAAAAATTTATTTCTAAAAAGTCATGGCCTCTGAGTCATGTTTTCCAAAGACACAGAAGTCAATGAATTCACACGAGGAATTCTACCTGACCATCTCGCAGATGTCAGAGGTTCAACAGAATTTGTGTTCCTTTTTTTTTCTTATTTTTTTTCCACTGGAACTAGATATTACACAAAAGCATAACAGAAAACAACAGCTAAAGTGTAAGAGGGAGCAAACTGTATCCCAGAGATACCGAGAAATACTCAGACAACTAATATTTGAATTTAATGTTGTTCCATTGTTCCTCTTTGACAAGGTTTCATCATTGTTTTCTACAGAAAGTCTTGAAGGGGAGGAGGAATACAAATCTCAGCCACCTATCATTTCTTCACACAGAAACTATTTAGAAATTACAATGCCAGTGAAGTGTGATCACAGGATTCGGCAGCAAGCCTTAAAAGTTTAGGTCCTTACTAAAAAAAGCTATTTCATGTTTTCAATTTTTTCCTCAAATGAGATTTCCTTAATGCTTTCAAGCTTCTTTCCTTCCAGCAAGGGACAGAAAGATAAGAAAGCAATTATACCGTTAAAAAAAAAAAAATCCTAACCTGCTCTAAATCAACTGTCCTTCCTTTTTCCTACCCTTTTCGTAAGCCCATATACTTACGAAACCTATCACTTAAGTAACATCAACTTAATGTACCAAGAAATGTAATAGTGGATAGAGATTTTTCTCTGCTCCCTTTGGTCTGAGAAAGAGGAACTGAGGATGATTATGTGGGCTGGGCACTTCAGTCACAAGTTGCTTATATGCATGACTACCCTTAGAAATTTCTCTTTACTTCATTATTTTTGACTCACACATCACTGACACAAGGCCTGCTACAATGGGAAACTGCAAAGACCATTTCATGAAGAAGAATTTTGGAGTAATTCATTTGACAACTACGTTTGTGGGAAATAACATCAGTAAAAATGCTGTACAGGTAATGCAACTGAACCTTTTCATTACTTAAAGAGCAACAAGGTTCATTAATTTTTGCTATGGGGCATTTCACATTTGAATAGTTATATTTAAGTGACATTTTAGCTTTCACATGAAAAGCTTAGAAGTCTCCTCCGAGATAATTAATTCTAGTCTTGGAGTCTGGTGAGGAGACACAGGAAAAATACAGAGTATTCAACTGGAAAAAACAATTGCATACTGAGGAGCTTTACACAGGGACTAAAGAATTTACCAACAACATTATGCGTTATCAGTATATGTTCACAAATTCCTTTTATTTTTGCAGATTTAGAGATGGGCTTTGTTAGTAATTTTCTAAAAAAAACTTTGCCAGAATATGTCACTTGTCCTCTGAAGAACTGGTAAACATCAATAAATTTCTCCATGAATCAGCCCAGCTGTCTTTCAGCCTTCCCTAGAATAATATCAGGTTGGCTGGATGAGACAGACATTTACAATGCACAGTTCAATCTGGAAGCATCAAAACATTCTTGTGTATTGTATTTCCAGGAAAGAACTAAACACTTTGTGTCTCTTGGAAGGTAAGAAGTAATGTCACTATCTTATATTAATGTATATAGAAATACTACTATAGAGTAAGTTAGGTTGGACAGGAATTTTGAAAATCAGCCATCTAGTTTATCTCAAACTCAGGTCAAATTATACCAGGTTGCTCAGGACTTTCTTCAGTTGAGCCCTCAATCAAAGGATTAAATCAAAGCCCAAGGATCCACACCACCTTTCTAAGCATCTAAGCAACCTGTTCCAATATTTGACCCCTTTCATGGTAAAAACTTTTTTTTTTTTTTTTTTTTTTTAAATAGCTGAGTTTTCTAGTGCTCCTGCTTTTGTGCAATGCCTCTTATTCTATCGCTGTGCACCTCTGAGGAGCCTGGCTCTGTTGCCTCTGTACCATCCCATTCTATTAGGTAGCCGGAGACTACAAGAAGTTCCCTTCTAAGCCCTCTATGCTTAAGGCTGAACAAGTGTAGTTCTTTCAGCCTCCCCTTCTACATAGCTGCTCCAGCCCCTGATCATCACTGAGAGTCTCCACTGGGCTCACTTCAGGATGTCAATGTTGGTCTAGAACAAGCCCAGAATTGGATGCAGCACTCCAGATGTGGTCTCCCATGTGCCAAACAGAAGGAAAGGATGACTTCCCGCCATCTGCTGGGTGTCCTGCTGTTCTTAATACCACCCAAGATGCAGCTGGCTGGCTCGTTGCTGACTCACATTCAATTTTCTGTCAACTAGGACCTTGAGATCTGTTTCTGCCAAGCTGCTTTCCAGCCCATCCTGGCATATGGGGTTAACTCCATCCTAGATGTGGGACTGCATTTGCTTTTGTTGAACTTCATAAGGTTCTTGTTGACTCAGTTGAGGTCCCTCTGAGACCTTGCCCTCCAGTGTACAGATACTCCTCCAGATTTGGCTATTGCCTATGAACTTGCTGAAGGATGCTACTAGTTGGATGTTGCATGGCTGGTCACATTTCCTTGAGCTTGGTGTGTCAGTCAATTTTCCCCCCATCTTACAGTCCATATCCCACCAATTTGTCTAGGAGGATACTATAGGAGAACAAATAGTGAATATTTCAGATACCAACTACTATCTTGCTTAAAATAGCTCACAGCCCTTCTAGGTAATACAATTTATTAATTATTGGGTGATAACAGACGAACAGGATAGTCTGGGAAGTTAAACGAGGGACTGTGAATCATATAAAGTATTACAAACTACAAAATTAGTATCTGCATGGGAGATATTTCACATGAAAGACATGGTAATTATTCTATTCACATAAAAATATAAGTTAGATAAAACCCCTAGACTTCAGGAAACCACAGTTTATTCAGGAATATCTGTACAGATAAGTTTGTGAGCTCAAAGGTTAGTGTATTTTTTTTCCCCAGTGAACACTGATTTGTCTAATAAAAGATATTACCTCTGTCCACAGACTTGGCCTTCCTCCTTCACAGAATGACCAAAAAAAAAAAAAAAAAGAAGAAAAAGAAGAAACCGAAGCTTACCTGGAACAGAGGAAGCATTCCAGTGCTTCAAATCGCTGTCTGGGAAATGGAAATAAGTGTACCTAGGAATCATAAGCTTTACACTGCTCAGCATTACATAGTAAATAATTATTGTTCACGTCCAGGTAGGAACATTGAATCAGTTGAGGAGATAGTGTAAGAAAAGGAGCTTCCTCTTAAATGAAATCTGAGCAATATTTTCAGCACACAGTCACTTAATATCATCTATATTTATGGTGTATATAGAAATGTACCATTTGCAGTCAAAAGTGCTTTGAAGTATTAGAGAACTTTCATGTAGTCTAAATGGATGGTGGAGTGGAATAAGTTGACTGCATTCTTGGAAAACAGGGGGGCTTATTTTCATACAATTAAATATGGCAAGTTATCCATTTCACCATTACACGCTACAGTACTCACATATCACTGTTTTTATTATTACACTGATGTAAGTACACTAGATAATGCCTTAATGCCTGTTTGGTAGAAAGAATGACATCAAATGACAAGCTATACAAATCAAGGCTGGTAAGGAATTACTTTTTTTTCCACCTGACATGAATTTCCTTCATAGAAAGTCAGATTTAGTCTGATGTTAACTCATGTAAAGAAGAAAAATTTCTATGAGCCAGAATAGTTGCACGGAATGTGGCATGAAACACAGGGTCCAAGAAAAACAATATAAAAGCGCCAAAACATGCATTAATTTGAACACTGAATAACACACCTTTTAACTGCCCAGATTATAAACATGTACAATATGCTAGTGTTTGGTTATCTTTTAAAATTCAAATATATGTTAACAAAATCACTGCATGCCTTATTTCCATGCTTTTTTTTTTTCACATAACAAATCTAAAAAATATTTTATGAAGCATAAGATCATTTGACCAGTATAAAATAACAGTCTAAACCAAAACAGGGCATCTTTATGGTAAAAATAACTTTCTTCAATGAAAAAGTCCCCAAAGGATTATTTTGAGTCATTTTGGAAAAATGCTACGGTGATGTTTTCTTCTGCAGTTTCTTGTACCATACAGGTGCCTCTTTATTTGTCTGTAAAATAAAGAATTAAATAAATTTACTTGTGAGGCAGGAAAGTCAGAAGAAAAACATGCAATCTACACTGAAGTCCCTTTCCTTCCTACGTTCACAGTGATAACTAAGTTGTTTGCTGAAAGACAAATAAATTAAAAACAAGACTATGCGTTTAAGGTTATTACTATGGCATATCTGTACAAAAATATCCCTATTTCTAGGTTATAAAAAGAAGATTATACAGTAAGAAGTAAATTATTTGTTTTAAAATATCTGTCACAATGAAAACGCACACCAACTGTGTCATAAATAGGTTTAATTGGAAAGAGCTGACTTTCCCATTTGAGAAGGTAATGGGATTTAAAAAAGAGATCTTAGGTGTTGTGCCATGATTGACCAAAACTTTGTGGAGAAATACAGTTCTTTAAAATTATAGTTAAAAAGAAAAGATTTCAACAGCTTTCTGGCAATGTAGAAAGCATTTTAACCACAGAGAATTATCTGTGAGCAACCTTGCCTTGCCTTCATAATACTGTGGGCTACTGCTACACGGTCAGGATTGCACAACATTCTTGTGGCAAATTCAGAGGTTGTTTGTATAGAGAAATAAAACTAAAAAAAAAGTGAAGGTGGAAAAAGTTACGGACTATTCCGTTTTCAGCCTTGGGTATAATCTCTTGCCTTAGTGAATAGTGTTTCTTTTTTGCCTGCTGTCCCTACATTAATCCCTTTCTAGTTCTGTTTTCTGCCTGCTCTCTATTAATTCTTTCCTCCAAGACTTAATAAGCATTTCATTTAAAAATCAACTTTATTCAGCTTGGCCTTGTGGTGGGGCCTCTCATCACATTTTAATCTCCATCTTTCTCTCATTTTGAAGATTTTGGTTACAATAATAAATCTATTTGTGCAAGCTTTCAGAATTCTAGAAAGGGACCTAAATTGGTAGGATTTTCACAGGACTAACTTCTTTCCACATCTGAAAAGAAACTCTGCCATCTGCCCATTTTCAGTTCCCTACTCCAAAGTCTGAAAAGACTAGAATTTTTCAAAGAGAAATTGTAAATGTAAAAGCATTTTTTTTTTCTAGATTAGTACACCATTTCTATATCCCTAAATAAAACAGGAACAGATTAAACACTGAATCATCTATGCAACCTAATTGCTAGCTCACATTTTGGCTGGTTTGGATCACTGAATAGCTCCGTCAAAGAGCAAAATTTGCGTAGTATGGTTTAGCACTACCAAAAGAATTGTGGATGAGACAACACCAAGTATGCCTGTGTTTAGTCTCATAGCACTATCCAAACACATTTTGAACCCCTAAAATCCCCAAACGCTCTCACATCACGTCCAAGAGACACTACCCACTTCCCACACTGTGTATTAGGAAAAACTGTGCTGCAATATAAACTTCATATTGTTTAAGACAGAATTTTAAAGCCTCCACCAGCAGGGGAAAAGAAACAACAACCCCTCCCCAAAACATATACAGGTGTATATTTGGATCAAAATAGCATTCATGCTATGCAGTGTGGATACAACCAATCTAGGGAAAGGTAGCCTTGAGAAGTGTAAGTAAGAGTCATGATTTGTTTTATGATTCAGCATTGCAACTTGGCTCTTTAAAATTTATCAGCTCAGACACAGTCATAGTCAGAAGCTTCTGAACCAGTTTCAGGAAGCTTTCAAATACTAGAGGTGCTAAACGTGAAGCAGGCCATTTGAAGTGTTTAAATCCAAGCTTTTACTTTCTAGAGGAATAAAACAGAGTTTTATAATACCAGGTATGCATTTTTTTATATTTATATATATATATATATATTAATATGTATATATATATAAAAATATAAGAATACATATATACACCTATTTCCTCACTCCTGCTCTTCAGTATATAAATATAAACATGCACAAAACTCATCAGGGTAGATTTAAAATTGTATACTAACCACTCTTAATATTGTAATATTATAATAGCATGTAAAAAAAAAAATCAAAATCTAGTTTTCTCTGAACTTAAGACACAGAAAGTACTAAATAGCTGAATAACATCAAAAGCTGTAATTTATCTCCTCCACATTGACCACTCCCGTAAAGACCCCTAAGCATTCAGCTGAATTAATTATATATCTCCTTGAAGTATGAACCCAAATTTTTATTTTTAAAAACTGAGGAAAATGATCAAAAAAAGCTTATGGCACTCACTTGTATCATAGTACTTACAAATAATGTTGGCTTAGGTGTAAATACATTTTCTTCTTCATGTTCTGGCAGCAGTTTTCCTAAAGGGCTTGATTTGTTTTTTGCAGTTGCACTTTTTACATCAATATGAGACAGAGGTAAATTCTGTTCGTAGCGTTTACCTTGTAGACTAATTAGAATCTGTTTCATTGTGGCTAGTTCCTATAAAACCACAAAAGAACAATACTAAGTTCTTCAGTAATATTGCATTTGAACCTATTAAATATTTATTTGTTAATAAGAAATTTATATTCACCGAACTACATGTGTAAGTGGATCAGTAAATCTAACAAGCATGAACATATACTTGCCATAATTATTAACATTACTAATTGGATACTAGTAAAAGTAAGAAAATAAAAAAGGCACATAGGATTTATGCAACTCAAATTTTGTATTGCTTAAAGGCTGTAAAAGAGAACATTCACTGTGTAATAAGGAAACCACTATCTCTTTTAACTTAACTATTTAAAAGAAGAACTTAACTATTTCATTTGAAACAAGTCTTTTGCATTTGTTTTGTCAGGCCAAGGGAGTTTAGAAACCTAGTTTGAATGACTGTGACAAATCGTACTTTTCAGTGCTAGGTCTTGCACAGAAGTCTTATAAATAAATAAATTACTAAAGACGACACATATGTCTTTATATCCAGACCAGAAAGGAAAAAATAATAATAATAAAAAAAAAAAAAATCAATGAAAAAAACTTAAGAAGAGGTACAACAAAAATGGGATCAGAGTAGAAAAGAAATTTTGTGAAAAATGAAAGTTCCAACTTGGGAAAAGAAAACCAAGAGCATATAGAAATGCAGGCTTTTTTTTTTATGTTCTACTGATCTGCTTTGTATACAATTTGAATTAAAAAAGTAACCTTTTCTTACAATTTACCTGAACAAAGCAGATTATTCAGATGCTATAGTACAGTGAAAAAGGAAAAACATAACATTTTGTGACATTAACTGGACATCTTTTGTCATCTCACATCACCTAGTGCCTAACATTCTCTTCCCCCACTTGTAATAGATATAATTACTATAAAATACGTTACAGAATTTAAAATATTATTTATTGTTACTATTTATTGTACTATCATTATTTAGAGCATTCATTATTGCAGAACCAGAACTGCAAGGCTAGCAGAAAGGCCTTTCAAAGTAAATTTTAAGATAATTTTACTTTTATTAACTATCAGTGGTTTTGTTTGCTTGCTTTTTACAAATGCTGTTGTCTTCAATAAGTGATACCGTTAATGTATTAACATTCTATATAATTAACATTCTATCTTATCTCTCAACCAGAACAGAGAACAAGGTAACTTATATTTATAGCTGAATGACAAGCATTTGTTTTATCTTACCTACTTCTTACTTGCCAGAAAATTACATTGCTGCATGTTCTATTTTCATTGCATTATTAGTAACGAGTTAAAAAAACCCCAACCCTCAGCCTTTAAAATATTCCTGCCATATACCTTCTCTCTGCCCATCGCTGCTTTTCATACAAGACACAAAGTCAAAAGAATCATGTTGTTGCCTTTAAATTGCCCCACACTAACTCAGTTACATGAATGGATGTTACACTCCACAGACCAGCTTTATCGAGTGTACAAATTGTTCTTGTATCTCAGTCATTTAATATTAACTATTTGCATAATTCAGCCATGTGTGGTGGCATGTTGAAACAGCGTGACTGCAGAGCAGCTGTTTAAAAGGACTGCATAGTTGATGCCAACATGTTTTTCAAAGTTGTAAACTCTGCAAAGATGTTGCCAAAGCGACACATAGACAGAATTTCTTGATGGAAATAACTCAAGCAAGTATACAGCAAATAAATACGCCATCACAGGAGATTAAATTGTACATAAACAATGCCTTGACATTAACAAGTGCTGTTCCTATACTTAAACTGCGTTACTCTGTGGACCAAATAGCTGCACGTTTGAACAAAGCAAAACCCAAAAACTGTCACGCAGATTTATTTCAGAAACAGAGTTGAAACCTGTATGAGTAGGGTCAAATTCTCTTGTGTCAAGATCCACTTGGCAGCCTAAGGTCTCCTTTGCTTCACAGAATCTGTCCTGTACTTGACAGCCCTGCCTGTTTTCAGACTTGGAATAGGCTCTGGAGAGTCAGCTCTCAGATGAGATTCCCCTGTGACAGGAGAATTCCCTAATGTGAAGCTATGGGAAGGAATGACAGGGAGTGGGGATGACAAATTAGCCCACAACAAATGAAGTATTTTGGCATCAGAGCCAAATTTATCATACAAATTTAGCTAAAATTGCCTTAGTATTTGGTTCTAAAATCCTCCCACATTCAGCGAGAAAGACCTTAACAAACTTGGCAAAATAGCACAGGAAACACTGGATCCAATAGAATCATTGGTATGTACTGCTAAACAAGAAAAGAAAATCGGCCCAACACATTTGCAAGAGATTTGCCATTTTCAACTAAGCAAATACTGAAAACAAAGTTCCATCTTGAACTCCAATAATTTCACCCATCTCTTTGTGTTCAGAAGCAAAGGAATCTAATCTTAATTCTTTGTGTCACTTTTAAGTTTTAATTCAGAGAGTCATTAACACTACCTGCTACTATTAGCATGTTACCGCGATTCAATAATATTTTCCAGTCCTAAAAACTAGCAAGTTGTCTGAGAAAGCTCACAAGGAAAAAGCAGATTGTGCTTAGCAGGAATATGTGAACTTGTTCCAGTATGAACAGGACCTTGAGAAAAAAGGGGAAAGCAGGTATAGGGTCCAAAATGTATGGGAAAAATCTTTGGGGTAGAAGGACATGTATGAGTTTCAGGATAAGGAAGATGTGAAGACAAATGGAGGGTTAAAATTTTTATACATCTCTACTGTGTCGAATCCACAGTCCTGTGTCCAGGCAGAGCTGCGTGAATCGTTTACTTACAGCATTCGCTTCAGTTACTCGGTGCACTGCAGAAAACAGCATTGCTAAAGTTCTGCAAGTTCCAGTTTCTCCCTGGCTCCAGCATGTATAAGCAAGCCATTGAGGCTTCCAGGTCTGAGGGCTTTGGTGAGCTAGAGAGCCGTCCTTCTTGGGAGGACTAGGAGTACTGACACCTCTGAGTGGATTCACCCAGCTCCTCTCTGTTCTGGCTTTACAGCTTTGGTCTCGCTCTCCCAAGCTTTGGCACAAAGCTTACACAAGCGCCCACTCCCCATTTACACAATATTCTGTGAGATGTGGCAGTGCAGATACATGGAAAACAATATATTCACAAGAAAAGGTGGCTTAAAACGAAACAAGGAAGAAATTAAAATATGAGTGTCACCCATACAAACAAGTGTCAGGGCTACAATGTATGTTGAAAGTCTGTCCTCAGATACTTGATGAGTTTTTATTAAGGATACTAACCTGCTCTGTCTATCAGCACAAATGCCAAAAACCAACATAACGTACTGTGTGACACATTAAAAGGGATTTAACTCAAGCTTATAACACCTAAATTTATGGGTCTAAACTTAAGTATCCACACATGAGCTAGGAATCTAATGTTCCTTCACAGACAGTGTAGTTTGGAAAGTGATTCAGCTCTTTCAGAAGCAGACACTAACCAATGTGTTGGCTGAATCGTTTTGTAACAACACTAGCTATATCAACTAGGTGGCTATTGACTCTAAAGCAAAGATGCCTACCTCACTGCAGACACCTCCATTTAGATACCTAAACTTAGTCGTAATGAGCTGAATCCATTTCTCACCTCACTCTCCTTAACCTTCACTTTTCTCAGACTTCTACTTCACCTAAAACAACTTTTATCCTGAGTAGCCAATGTGCAATCATAATTCCCCTTGCACATACATTTGAAGTAACAGTTTGCTGTGTTAAAAAACCCTGCATTTTTAGAACAGGGATTCACACCACAGATCGTCTACTCATGTAAGTTTTCCTAAACACACATAGGTTCATGCTTTAGAACAATTTAACATCCCGTGTTCTACTTATGCACATTAATTCACTTTTTAATGAAAATTATTTGAACTATAAAACAAGCATTGAAACCTTAGCATACATAACCAGAAAGTTGTTGGAATTCAAAGTAAGCAAATAGAATGAATGGACTGAGAACAATGGGAGTGATGTAGCAGGAGGTGAGGTAAGGTAACACGTATTACACTGTAAATAGTATCAGAAGAACTTGCTTGCTTATTTCCATTTATTTTTGGTACTGTGATATCCAACAACCTTATTTAAAAATAGCAAAAACAATTTTGTGTGCCAATACACAAACAGAGAAGGAGATACTTCGGTACAGACAAAGGATAGGCACCAATCTTTTCCATCATCTTCCTTAATTAAAATATTTTTTGTGATTTTTCCCTATTTTTGCCTTGTTGATTTATTGGGCTGACTGCCATCAATCAGTGCTGTTGTGGAACTCTTACAGTCTGCAATAACTATATGTCACATTAAAATCATCAGGCTTTAAAACAGTGTTAAAAGGAATGAAATGAAGCGCCAATTGTTTTAAAAAGGTAAAGTAAAAAAAGAAAACAAGTTGGATGCTATCTGCTCGTATTACTCATATTTCAGAAGAATCTGAGATATTTAGGATGATGTTTGATCTTGAAACAAGTAAAAATTATTTTATTTAAAATAATTTTGTCTGTTTATTATGGGTAATTGAAAGAGCTCCTAGAAAAATGGAAATTGAAGATCAGTTTGGGAATACGAAGAACAAAGTTTGATTTCTTCAACTAGCAATACAACTAGAAGACAGAGATAAGAAAATGCAAAAATGAGGCATTCAGCAATATAAAATATAAATGTATCATGAGTTATAGATATTGCAAGGGGTTCTCCGTTAACGTTGGTTTTGTTGCCCTTTATACATGCTCAAACAAACACGTACCAGAAGAGCGTCTTATGTTTTCCTAACTCAGTACAAAATTTCAATATTTGTATAATACCAAATGTTATAACAAAATAATAACTTAATTGAAACAAAATGAAAAAGAATTGCCTGATGGGAACTTCCCATGGAAAATGATTGAGGCATAAAAAGAAATGCTGTTTTATCAAGTAAATAATTGACAAACTATATGAAAAAAATTGCCTGTGTTAAAGGACAATAGGTATTTATCAAGATCGTTGTTCCATTTCTTTTCAGTAGACTGTCAGCAAATATAAAGATTTTTGCTTCTTACTGCGTCTATCATGTAATTATAATCAAAGCAAGAAAGAATCCTCTCTGTGCACTCAAAAGCCTACAAAGTCACTTAACATTATATATGTATGTCTATTATCATAATAAATATGTAAATTTAAATAAGCGATTAAAATTATAGATATTCATATATCATGCCACGGAAGCAGATGCAAAATAAGTCTCAAGAAAAAGCAAGTGGCTTACAGGAATCAACTACATAAATGTCAGTTCCTATGTTCTTATGGCAGGGATGTCTTGCACCTTCAAATAACCACCATACAATGACCTCTAAAAGAAACTTTGCATAGATCAAACTGAACAACTGGAAACGCTCAGTAGGAAGAGACATCTACCTTTCATTCATTCTGACAGTAAATGTAATGTTTTTTCTTATCAATAAAATCACCACAGAAGTGGGTGTCAGGTCCATCTGGCTCCTTCCTCATGCAGCAAAGCCCATGGTTACTGCATCCAGATAAATATCCTCTAAAGCAAAAGTGACCCTAACAATAGTATATGTAGTATATGACTGCATATAGTATATGACTGAACCTTTACCACAACAAATGATATTTTACTTTTAGCTTTACTTATAGACTTCGTGACTGCAAACTTCTCCTTGGATTGGAACTCCATTTTGAAGCAGAGAACTTATATTGTGGAAGCTGAACAAGAAATTTCTGTCCTAGAAAACATATCAGGTTCTGGCAGAACCACTGAATTTTTATGACTAACAAGCATGTCCAGGGAACTAAACAACATAAATTCCCAGTAAAAGAATGGAATCATAGAAAAGGCCCTAAAAACTATCATCCATAAATAAGAAAACCAAATTCACTGGCAAAACCAGAAAAATCAGCTGAAAGAAGAATAAAAAGAGGTTTGTCTCCCTCAAAGATGCTGATCAAAACTTCAGGTCTCACAATTTGTGAGTCAAGTACTAAGACAATGATTTTAGGTGCCTGTCCCAACCCCCGATCTGTAAGTCTTCTGTACTGTTACACTAAAATACGTATGTTCAGAATCTCCTTTGGATAGCTTGTATTCCACACTTTAACTGCCATATGGTCCCCATGTGGTTAAATTATAACTCAAAATAAAAATATGTATCCAGTCCAGAGAAATTTGAGAGATTATAACATTGTCTTTAGGTCCAAGAACAATGGGCTGTACAGCTCTCCTTTCACAGAAGGGACTGGACAAAAAACTGCTTCACCAGAGACTGAGGGCACTACAGCTTCAGCACAGAGACTGGACTCTTCTCCATGTGGGAGCCAAATAGTAAGTTTGAGTTCAGCAGTTTGGTGACTATTCTGGCTATAATAACTTCTAAAATAACAACAACAATAAAAACAATAGCTATAACAGAACATGCAAGTGAGGGAACACAGCCATACTGTGATGAAAAACATGTTCGTGCTAAGTCAACACAATCTGTCTTCACATGCACATATCCTCCCGTTTAGGCAGCTATTGTAGTCTTCAAACAACAAGTCAGCACAGGGAAAAGCAGAGTTGAGAAAATAAGGTTATAAGTATGTTAAAGAATACTGATTTGAGAAATCTAATCCAGCATTTGAGAATGTTATATCCATTTAGTAGTGTTTTGTAAAGAGCGCATTTCAGAAATTTCTCAAGCCTCAAGAATTAAGAGTACATATTCTATATACAAATATTCTTGGGAAGACTCGGAGAAAAAAAATAATAATTTTATACTTCCTGGAAAAGGGTAGAGCGGGGTAGTTCAGAAGGAACTGTCTTCACAGTTGTCTGTCTCAGGGCAGTCAACCTTGATGGGCATATAAGGTGATGGCAGAGAAAATACTAAGGATATTGTCCTCTGTGAAGTCTGCATTTTCTTACTTGGATCCATCTTAGATTCCTATTGTGATTTTCTGTTAAAGTAAAGCTGTGCTAAAATAAAGTTGTATCAGTCACAGGCCTCAAGATGCACCGGGGGAGGTTCAGATTGGATATTAGGAAAAAATTTACATTGAAAGGGTTATTAAACATTGGAATGGGCTGCCCAGAGAAGTGGTTGAGGCACCATCCCTGGAGGTATTTAAAAGGATGGCTGACATAGTGCTTCATGACATAATTTAGCGATGTTTTTTTATCAGACTTAAGTTGATGGTTGGACTAGATGATCTTAAAGGTTCCTTCCAATCCAGAGAATTCTATGATGCTAAGATGGAGAGAGATCTTTGTGAGAACTGTGGTTGCAGTTCAGCTTTCGAACATGTGACTGGATACTTGGTTGGACTTCCTCACATTGACCTTTAGGTATCTTCAGTAATAATATTTAAACTTAGACAAACTAGCTTGTTGGAATTCTCAATATAGCTGTTTGTGAGAAATTCACAGGTTACAAGCTCAAGAAGTGGGCCCACGTGGACCTCATGAGATTCAACAAGACCAAGTGCAGGATCCTGCACCTGGGTTGGAGCAACACTCAGTATCCACACAGGGTGGGGATGAAGGGATTGAGAGTACCCCTGCCAAGAAGGACTTGGAGGTACTGGTGGATGAGAAGCTGGACATGAGCTGACAATGTGCACTCACAGCCCAGAAAGCCAGCTCTATTGTGGGCTGCCTCAAAAGAAGTGTGGCCAGCAGGTCGAGGGAGGTGATTCTGCCCCTTTACTCTGGTGAGACCCCACCTGGAGTACTGTGTCCAGCTCTGGAGCCCTCAGCACAGACTAGAAATAAGGAAGAAATTCTTTTATGATGAGGGTGGTGAAACACCACAACTCTGGTTGCCCAGAGAGCTGGTAGATGCCTGATGCCTAGAGATATTGAAGGTCAGGTTGGACAGGACTCTGAGCCACCTGATCTAGTCGAAGACCATTGCAGGGAAGGCTGGACCTTTACAGGTCTCTTCCATAGATCCAAACTATTCTATGGTTCTACAATTAATTTTGCTGATTTTAGATGAGGTATGGTAAATCACACAACAGTGCTTGTTTTTCTTTTCTAACATCTACACTACAAATTTTTAAAATTAGGCAAGCTCATTCTCTGCTACTCTGTCATTTGACTTGACAAAGTACTTTTCACCTTTACACTGGTAATGCTCTTTAATAGCATTGGAATTCAGCAGTTAAAATGGAGATAAACACAGCTTTTTGTACAGGTTGCTGACATAGAACATCAAGTCACTGACATATTTGTGGAGAAGAACAGACCAGAAGGACTGAAATAGAACCTGGTTCCACCTTTCAACATATGCAATGACTTGAACACAGCACTTTGAAGGAAAAGTTTGAGTACGATACTTGAACTTTGGAATGTACTTAAGAGAAAGGAGACATATATGTGTCATTATGAAAGAATGACATTCTCAAGCAAAGGTTGTACCTTCAATGGCTCCTCTTTAGAAGTACTGACAATTCACACAAAGAATTATTTTAGAACTGTTCTTCACGGGTTTTATTTCTGCCAAACAGCTAGAAACGCATTGCAGAAGGGCTCTAGCCTATAACCCGGAATGAACTATTTGGCTCCCTTTTTCTGTCTGAAAGTGGAAAAAAAGACCAACACTATTAGCACAAAATTAACACCACTGTTCATTAATATCAATGATGACAAAGTGTGAAATAGTAGAAATACACTACAGAAGCTGCATTTTAACATGACAGCAAAACACAGCAACTGATAATGTTCTGGGATCGTGCTTATCAGGAGTAAAACCTACATGCATAACAGAGCTCAAAGAAGATTTTAACAATCACCTATGGAGCTAAGAAAATATCAGAAGTCATGGTTTAATGCCTCATGTAAGGTATTTGTAAGTGTATTTGACACAGTTGCATCTTCAGTTGCAGTTGTACTAGAAATATCAGAAGTCAGCAAGAATTCTAGTATGAGGTTTGCACATATGGTCATCTCAGGCACATGGATACACATTGTAAAGCTGGAAACTGGAAGACACTATTAAACGTCCTGATCAAACAAATGAACCTGATAACTGGGTGGTGGAAAGATGCCAGACCATGTGCAGGATGTTGATAGCTTTTCTGCACTACACTTAATTCGGGAGTTCTCTCTACCCCAGAGCATATAAAACCTTAAAATGAACTGATGGATCAATGACTATAGAAATCTACAAACTACTTCCAGTTTTATAAGGTGAATGCATTAGAACTGTGGCAATAATAAAACGGTCCAGTTGTTGCAGTGAACAGCTTTCGTCTTTTTTGATTCATACACATCTCTGCCTATTTCAGCAGTATCTTGAAATTTGCTTTTAACAGTTAAATCTTTCTAACTTCATCAGAAAAACAGTAAATAATTTGCCTCATAATTCAGAACTTGCATGTCAAATTCTGACTTTTTCTATGGAAGATCAGAAAGATATTTGCTGTTATAACTAGATAAACTAAATAGATAGACTAAATCCCCAAATATTTGTTAATCTGATCCACTGTGACATGCATATACTCAAATTCACATTTAACTGGAAATATGCTTTCTTAAGTTCTACTTCCAGGAAGGGGATGCTAAAAATGCTAATACATCAAGACAACCTTATCCATATAAATTATTATGTAGATGTTCCTGTATTTTCTGAGGTGGTAAAAGTTTAATTTGATTCTCCCTATCCTTGGTATTTCTTACAGAGTATTTAAATTCACTTTCCAGCTGGTAATATTCAAACGCTATCATAAAGTGAATGAAAGCAAAAATTTTACACAGCTGAATAAAGCAGCAGAATGTGCTAGAAATATTCATGGTCACTGCAGGAAAAACTGATATTACAAAAAATTGGTTAAATGTCAAAATAGCTGAATTTCAGATTGCTCAATAGCCAGCAATTTATTATTTAAATGTTTATTACTTTAACTGACTCTGGCTCTCTCAAAAAGATACAATTTAAAATACACATGCCAATTCCATCCCATGCTCCATGAAGAAGCTGCCTATGAAACTTTCTGTTTTTAAGAGCAAAACATGTATTTATATTTGACCTATATTAATTGACATTAGTAAACCANAAAAAAAAAAAAAAAAAAAGTTGAGTAAAATCACCATATAGTACACAACTATTTAGTGTATGCCACTGCAAACTGAAAGATAATTCTTTTAACAGTATATATATGAAAACTAGTAAGCCATTCTGAATAAAACAGCTCCAAGAAAAGAATGAATGGACCCAGTTGTTAAGTCCTCCTTCTTCATAAATTCAGTACTATTTGGAATTCCAAGTTTTAGTAGAGTTTGACAGCAACAAAACAGATAACAAAAAGGAGAAATACTGCTTAGGAGCATATTTTTCCTTGTAAAAAAATGCACCAGAAACTTCTTTACACTCGTTTAGCAATGTAAATGTCACTTTGTTTCTCCAAGCTTTAAGCTGAGAATAGCTCCAGGGCTTACTTGTGATGCAGAAATGTCCCTGTAATCTACTTAGAAAAACATGCAGAACATTAATAGAAACTAGAATCTTGGAACATAAACGTAGCATAAGAAAAATGATAATTACTCTGTGGCTTAACATTTAAAAAGAGAACTAAGCATTGTACATCAGCATTTTTTTTTATATATATAAAACAAGTTGCAGCACATAGATGAGCAGGAAGACAGTCACTTTAGAATCACAAATAATTCTGACATTATCATGTACAATCTTTTTTACACAGAAAAGAGGGGAAAGAGGCCGAGCTAGAGATTGTTTGAAGGCACCTGTTACCAATCACTTATTTTCAGTCGTGTCTTCCCAACCCCTGCAGATACCCCTTCCTTCCCCTCTCTCCCAACAAAGCAGTTTTCTCCTTTTATCCAGTAAGCTTCCATCCCTGATTAAACACGTACTGCCCTCCCACTTCTGCCTCCAAAGCTTTTTATGAGCCTCTGAACTTCTCTCTACCTCTGGTTTTCTGCAGACGGCAGCTGCTGCTACTCTCCAGGTTCCTAAATCCAACACATCAGCTTTCTGACCTAGTTACTTCTAGTCAGTGTCTTCAGCATAACTTAATTACAGCTAAGGATAGCATTAGCCATACTTTAAAGTATGACTAATAGTGAAATGTTGAAAACTCTTCTGGAGTCCTCAAGGTAATTGCTGAGATGAAGTGAAACAGAGAGTAGAGAATTTAGTAGTGAGGGGCATTCCCCAAGGGGAATACAAAAGTCAGGAAGACAAACATGATAATATAGGAGTAAATAGTCATGGTAAGGTAAAGCACAAATACTTTAGGAGACTGCTTCTCTTCAAAAAAGAAAAAGAAGAATAAAAGCACCTGTATTTTCTTTCACTTTTGTAGCTGAGATAATGGGATAACTATCCAGAAGCAGAAGGGTTTTGTGCAGGAGGATACTGGCATGAGATGAGTACGTGCAAGCACAGAGACTACTAGATTCTCAGACTCTGGAAACGTTGAAATTTTGGAACAATGTTACAGAATTACAAACACTTTTGGTTAAACATGGCCACATGAATTATGTCCAACATTCATGAAGATTTATATAAATCCTTGGGAACCTCAGCTTGATCTTTTATAGAACTGCTCTGAAAAACTCTTAGAGCCATTAACAAACTATGCATATCCTAGCAGGGCTAATTAGTAGTTGTTCCTCCTCCTTGATCACTTCGACTCTCTCCAATCCTACACATGCTTGGAAAATGCATTTAGCAACCATTTATTAAAAAGGAATAAAAGTCAGATTTTTTTTTACATTTTAAAAATAATATAGTAATTAATTTCTGTTCTTCACGTTTCTTTCATTTATTTATTCTTACTTACTACCTACACAATGCTGTCTTAGGTTTATTACCTTTTGTTGTACCCCATCAGCTCCTCTGTTTGCTTGGACAAAACAAGCTACACTTTTAATATCACTCACAGAGGAGCTCCAGCCTGCTGTGATTATTTTTTTTACCCCTCCCTATTTTTATTTTTTTTTCAGCTAGAAGAAAAAGACTTTTTTTAAAGAACTAGCGGAAAATAAAAAATACTAGAATTCTGTAAAAGTAGCCAACAATAGCATCACCCAATCTTGCCCGAATGCATAATGGCTGCAGAGCAGAACAGTGCCAAGACTGAGCTGGGGCACTGAACCCTGCCAACCTATACTTACAGAAGTGTTACTTTGCTGCTCCCTGCCTCTGTCCTGGATGATTTCACCTAGATCTGATTCCAGACACAAGTACATTTCTCGGTCTGCTCTCAAAAAGAAGGATGGGTGAAGTTGAACCAGATTTGTCTTCTTCGGTGCTGCATAGTTTCCCAGTACTCTCCCGGCTGGCTTGGCTTACTCAAACATGTCACGTGCTTTCAAGTCATATTCAACCCTTACATTATTTCAGATACTTTGAGTTAATGTATCATAACCATCACATGGGCCTAGAGGAGGCTGTCATGGACACAGCTAGCCTGGTCTGGAGCACAATAGCCGCAAGGAATATGGAACCCATCTGGTTGTGCTACGTAGTTCTAAGAACAGAAAAAAGCCCCTGGCCTCTAATAGCACAGATATGAGTTGTAATATAAAGGCCCAAACTAAAAAACACTATTACAAGGTCTGCATGTAAAATACATGTGAACACAGTGATTACAAATCCAAAATATAAAATATCAAATATCTTTTCTAAAGATCAAATTAAAAAAAAAATAATCACTAGATCTCATTTTTAAGAGACTTGCAGGACTTTGGAAAATGGTCTTTTGCAGGAGACGCATACTAAAAAATGAATGTAAATTCTCAGAATGATATAGAGTGAAAACATAATTTGTTTGTGAAACTACTTCCAAATAACAATCACTTCATAGATAAGAAGGTGACTTAGAGAAAAGAGTTAATTTGTGTCTAGTTAGGAAAAATAAATACTATGGAGATTTTCTTTTTGGGCTTTTGAACTGAAACACATAAGGACAGAAAAATGGCTGTGATTAAGATACTGTATTAGGACATGTGAACTCTTAACCTCTACCACAAGCTCTGGGGAGTTTTGGGCAAACCACCATTTCTTTCATTGTGGTTATTACTTCTGCAAAGCAGGAGTAATCATACTGTTCTGCTTTAAGTTGTTAGGATAATATTTATGAGATATTCTGTTACTGTGGTGAAAGCCAGACAAATAGTGAGCTACAAACAGGACTATTTTGACGTATTGTTAAGAAAACCTGAAAACAGAGAAGAGATACATGATAGTAAAAGAAAGACATTAAGTTTGCTCATAAAAGGTGAGTTATACATCAGATGTGGAAAGCTTTTGACTTGCTAACTGGAAAATAAGTCCAATGTAACAGCCACGTAGGCAATTAGCATTTTAATATTAACCTGGTAGAGTATTCTCAGCGAGAACAGCTCAGTATGAATTGTTTTATATTTTATAATATGTTTTAAAAACAATAGGAGCTTATAATGGCTAACCTAAGCAAATTTTAAGTTGGTCTAGGTGCAGATTCATGCCAATTCAGGTATACGTATTCAGAAAGATTTAGCACTCAAGTCAGTTAGAACGACACAAAAATTCACTGACATAAGCTAACCTGATTTAAGTAAACAAACAGCAATCAAACTACATGTGTTTGTATCCATTTAACTGATTGATATCAAATAGGTTTATTTAAACTACTACTACACATTTTCTACTTTGTCCCATAGCGGATAGCCAGAGCCTGGTTTTCTGGTTGCTAACTTTGCTTGAAGAGCTTTGGCACAGTAACACATGAATGTGTCAATAAGGCAGGTGACTAGTTCAGCAAGTTTACATTCTATCACTTGTATGCACAGCTGCTAACGCACTGAAATGCACAGATGTGTAAAGCAGATAAAAATATCAGCAGGTTTTCATATCTTTCAAACCAGTATATAATATTCATGTGCTGATAACCAATCATGTCTGCATAAGCAATTATAGGAAATGAATGAGAATTATAATCAGCCTTCATTTGCTCCGTTTTTGTTATAAATTTTACCTTTTTGTTTCTTCCTACAATACTTTCACAATCTCTTTTACTTTTATAGATTAAAATCTAGCATGTTGCCAGGCCGTATTGCACACAGGTGATATTGAGCAGTTTAAAAAAAGGCATTGTAAATTAACTCCCGTATATTCATGTAAAGTGAAACTTACAGAAAACATATTTAAAGCCTTCTATTGGTGTCTCTTACATCACTGTCTCATTTTTGTTTCTTTTCATGCCCCCTAGTATATTTCTCCTTAAAACATAAAAAGAACACCTCTATTTGTTATACTTGCTGTTGGTTTTTTTCCCCCAAAACCCAATAGATTATGAACTCCACATTAAAAATATAAACAGGAGCTTATTAATTTTCAAGATATTAGAAGTCAGTTTCTACTCTCTGCACTTTGAGTCAGAAAAGCTAAAATAAATAGATTTAATCTTGCATTTTATTGCTTTTCTTCACTATGATATGTCTGCATCTTAAATATCTGAAGAAACAGTAAAATGCCATACATCAAAGCATAGCAAATTTATAACCTCTTAAACGTAACCTCAGAAAATGATTACTAAAACTTCTTGCCAAACATCTGAGTGCTGACAGACTGCCCTTCCAAGTTTTCATCTGAAGTTTGCAAGCCAGTGGATAAAGTCTAAAATTGCACTTCTGATATTCCAAAACACTAACAACTGCATCAAGCATGAAAGGCAATGGAAGTGCCAAGATCACAGAGCTCAGGGTAAATATTTCTTTTAGTCAAAGGCTGTTGGAAGGGGAAAAAAAAAATAACCAAACCAAAAAAACACAGATAAAAGGAATCACGGATGAAGAGGTTCAGCTAAAAAGATTAGTGGATACACCCCAGTTAATTTTAGCACTTAACAGAGAACTGCATTTTGGTGCCTTTAAGTGGTAGATTCCCGTTATATGCACAAGAGGATAAAGTTTGGATGCAGATGAAGGATGGCACAGAAGCTTGGTGTGCTATACTCTACAGTATTGAACTCATTTTCCCAGGTAAGTAATATTGACATAAAAAACATTTTTACTTGCTCTTTTCGTTGCTTTACCCTTTCCAAAGGTGATTCAAACTTCTAACCTAATGTACAGCAATTCACTTTTGTGGTTTTCTT
>VZRU01009759.1:25521-93587 GCA_013398155.1 Pedionomus torquatus | reverse complement strand
GTTTAGTGGCCTGAGTGGTCCCAGCATTAGAGATGTGCCTGAGCTGGTGCAAGAGGAGAGAAGAAGAATCACGAGCAAAGAGGTAAGGCACTGTTATAGCTATTGGGTCAACTCCGACACAATGTATAGTTTTGATTTATGATTTGACAAGAACATGCTTCTTATTCATACTCCCCTAACCATACATAGAGAGAAGAGCAAATGTATGGCACCAAGGGTCCACATTTGAGGGTATAAGGTAAGTGCTGAAGTTACCACTGGTCCTTTTTTTTCTCCTGTATGGTTCGGTTATCCACAAAGATAGAGGGTCAAAAGTGTAAAGTTCAGCTAATTAAAAAGAAAACACGGGCTGCGAATAATAATGCAAAAAAAGTCTGGATTTGAAATATCCTTTTTTTAAAAAGTGAACACTGTTTACTGGAAGGTTATTAACAGGAGACCCCATTGTTCCTCCAAACAATGTTTTATGTTCTTCTGATGGATCTGGAAAAATAATTAAAAATCCTATTGGTTATCTAGACAAAACATGTAAAATTTCTTAGTCTGATTTGGCTGTACTAGCTGTAACTAACTGCTATCATGCACTGAAGGGTTTACAAATGGCATTACAATACTGAGTTCACCAGTTCCTTCTGATAGCTCTAAGAGGGCAGCAACATTGTGAAGACTTGTTTTTATAAATCTCTAAAAACAATCTCAGCATCATCCTGGGTTCTGATAATTCCCAATAATGCCAACGAACTCCTTGTCAAATATACATTTATCCATATGAAAATGACAAGAAATTTTACTGTACCAATCTATTTTGAATGATCTAAATGATAAGCTAGATCAGAAAGTTTTCCACATTAATTTACTAATTAGTTCAGAAAAAAAATGTAACAGAAGGTCAAGAAACAATTAAGAAATTGGTCCAAGAATACAGCCTAAAAAAAAAAAAAAAAAGCTTACATTCTTTGATTTTTTTCCTGTATAGGCGCACTCTATCTTCTTAGAATATGTATAGTCAAATGACTAATTTTCACTTTGATTACTATATTTTGCTGTGGGAAATCATCATCAACTTAGGTTAGTCTGCATAATTTGAGATAATGAGCTATTTTATTACATGAATATCTAGTGTATTTTTTTCCCCTTTAATAAAATTGCTCATAAGAGCCCTATATGAATTTTTCTAAGATTAAAAATTTATTTTTAACTTTTTTCTTCCAAAATTAAAATACAAGTACATGAAAAGGGAGTAAGATTAAGCATGAATGTATTTTTTTAATCTTAAAAGCATATAAAATGCTGTAATTATCTCCAAAGCAAGCATTATGAATTCAGCTGATATCACAAGCAGATAAAAATAAAAAAAAACCCAACCCCTCAAACTCTAACGTTTCATTAAAAAGAGCTAATACAGTCTAAGACCACACAGGCTGGAATACCTTAAGTCAAAACTGTACTTACTGAAACATGTTTTTGTAAGTCAGCATTAACATTTTTTTGGCATTTTGCGTATACATTTAACATACCTAAACTTCAATTTATGTTAACTATTAATATCTTGGAGTTACCTATTCAAGAACTCTAATGCTTTTACTTGCAAACATGAGGGCAAGAATGTAATTCCTAACAAGACATGACAGTTTAGCATGTACAATGACTAAACAAGACTGATATTAATCATATTACCCGATAGCATGTACAGAACATCTAAAACCATAATTCATATTTTTTCAAATTGCATATACCTGTACTTACAGATTGCATATTAGTTTTAAAAATACATACTACATCTAAAATGAATTCAAGTCTTTATTAGCCCAAGATTAGAAAATTTGGATTACTTTTTTCTTATTAGGACGGAAAAAAAAAAATTTAGTTGAACACTAATTTACTGTAAACTAAGTTGCCCTATCCCATAGAAAGATTTCAACACATGAGATAACTGTCTTTTAGAGAAATTCATTAATTGTGAGACTACTGGAAGAAGTAGTAATAAAAGGCTGCATTAGGAATCAACAGAAATGACAACATTTAAACACATAAACATTGTTATTTTCACACATTTTCCTAAAACAACTTCAGCTTTTTTTTTTTTTTAAATTATTTTTTATTATTATTTCTTAGGGCATTTTTGTGCCTCATATTGGCATTTAATAATTTTCTTCCTCCGAACACGCAACTTCTAATTTTATTTTTTTTTTTTTCCCCCAGTATTTACGATTTATGTACTTTTCTGCATGGGTGACCTGAAAACACGTTAACGTTATTAGGTAAAACAGTATCAGTAGAAAATTAGAGTTGGAAGGGAAGTCAAAGATCAAGTTCCAACCCCCCCTGCCATAGGCAGGGATACCTCCCACTAGACCAGGTTGCTCAAAGCCCCATCCAGCCTGGCCTTGAACACTTCCAGGGATGGGGCATCCACTTCTCTGGGCAACCTGTTCCAGTGTCGTACCACCCTCTTACTAAAGAATTTATTTCTAGTATCTAGTCTAAATCTCCTCTTTTTCAGTTTAAAACCATTACTCCTCATCCTATCACTACACTCCAATAATACAGCCTATTTTTAGAAATTAAAAATAAATAAATAAATAAAAAATATTGACAAAACTGTAAAAAATTGGAAATATTTTCTCTATTTCTTAACATCTAGGGTAAGAGCAATATTCCAGATGAAGCCTGTTTCAGACTCAAGTATTTAATTCCTTTTTTCTAAAGCTTGCCTCACTCAGCTTTGCTTGCAATATTGGCCACAGTCTGAAAATTTTAAGTGGTGAAATGACACAAAGGAGCAAACAGCTGCATATTGCGAGCAGTTTACATGGGTTAAAGTTGTTTGGATATAAACAATGTCACATAGCTCTGAGATAGAGGTGTTATAGTTTTCTTACAAAACATTATTAAATTTTATCTTAATTTATTACTTCCTAATGATTTTAATCAGCTGCAATGCATGTTCGTTGATATGACACTACCAAAACTGGGCATCCAAGGTGTAACTTGGGTGCAAGTCCTCAGTAGGAATAGGAAATTTTGAAAGAAATGAACTTGAAATTAGCCTACCAAGGACCTATCATATTGGAAATTCAGAACATTTTACACAACTTAGTCATGTTTCCTCAGAGTATCTTTCATATCATTAATATAATGATTTGATAAGGCATTAATATAACAAGGCTTATAATTACCTGGAATTACTTTAAGTGTTTTCCATCACATTAATAGAGACTAGTGGATTTCATGTAAACAAATGAACAAAATCATGAAAACCCCCAAATATAACCCAAACTGAACATCTGCCTTAGTTTCAGTCCTGAATTTGAAATTTAAATATAAAATGTAAGTACAAATAAGAGCTACCACATTATTACTTCTAATGTACCTACAGATGATCCTGCCAGGTCAATGACATCTGCAGGTGACTGTAGGGATGCATATTCAATTACTCTCTTCTGCAATTAGACTATTTAAGGTAACTGTTTAATATTTGACATCTGCACACAAGAATTGAATTAGCACAGTTTCCACTAAAACTCAGCTGTCAGCAAAATTGTTTTGCTTCGGTTCTAACAAAAAATTGTTTTGTAATAGGTCAGCAGACACAAATTGGTTTGGTCCAATTCACTACACGGGGTTTGGTTTACTGATCTAAGAAGGAAATTTGTGAGAACGGCAAGGAAAGGAAATGCAGGAGACCCATTTTGGAGGTGGAGTGAGAGGACTTCCAGAGGTGCATAGAGTCAGTTTTCTATGGATATAATTGTATTAGATTGAGTGATGATGCAGTCTCAGGATAATTTAGGGGAGTTGCAGACTCCTTGAAAGGAATCTGCTAATTCCCTCTCTTCCCAGTCAGAGAATTGAAAGGTTCTTTTCAAAGAACTGTTGATACAATGACTTTATTAAGATCTTTCTGAGCAGGTTAACTGGCTATTTAAGTTCTGTCACTGTGTATATAAAACTTGCATTGTTTTTCCTTATATTCCTAATTTTTGATCCACTAATGTATTTTCTTTGCAAATCCTTGCCAAATCATCTAGCAACTCTGGGAGATCATTTAACAGCTGCTTCAGCAAACTTTCCACATTGTTATTCACCCATTTTCACATCATTTGTGTATTGGACTCCTCAGGTAGTCATTTATTTCTATCCTTTGTTTCAGACATCTAATCTGAAGTAAGATTTCCAGTTTTACTCCACGACATGTTAGTCTCTTAAAATTGTTTAGAGAGAAACCTTAACAAAAGCCTTTTAAGAATCTTTACACAGTGCATTTATGTCTAAACAGCAAGAATTTGCATACTTGTAGATCTGAGAAAGTACACCAGCAGCAGCCTGACTCCTTGCTGGGAGGAAACACAGATCTCGTATAGAGAAATACCCTGCCTCTTGTCTAGGTGAATACCTCCTGTTTCACCTTCCCAAATCCTATTCCAATTGGATTTGAAAAGACACTCATATGTGTGTGTACTGGAAATGCTTTGTCCAGCTTTTGGGACTCAATGATTGGGAAGCAGGGAGAGATCCTGGGTACACGGCCTGTAGTACATGCAGGCCATGCAGATTACATCTATATCAACTTTATCACTTTTATCTAAATACTTGTTAAATGCTTGAAAACACTGAACAGTTTGCTGGGCACATCTGTTGTACGCATAAGAAACTGTGAGACTAACTCAACAGAGAGAATTTAGCAACTGAGAGTACAATTGAGAGCCTCATGGGTGCCTGACAGATACTATCACCTGTCTTTCTAAAAACTACATAGGAAAAAACCTCAACAAATCAAACCAAAGAAAACCATTTTTCCCCCCATGGTTTAAGGCTGAGGAGACATAAAAAATGCACTTATGGTAGTAATGCTAAAACAGGAAGATTACCTCACGGTGATTTAGAAGCCTCTCCAAATCTGCTGCCATTTGATTCTTGACACGCAGCAAAGCTGTCTTTTCTTTATTTAAAAGACTGGTAGAAAGAGGATAGGAAATGCAGTAATAGCAACAGATAATCTCTTTTAATCTTGTATTCTGGCTGAAACATGCATTTTCTAAAGCTAAATACAGGCAACAATGAAAATCTACTCAAGTAATTGTATCAAATGATTCTTCTTTATGTTCAAGCATTAGAATTTTTATAGATGGGCCTGAATGCACAGATACATACAAAATCTTATTTCAGTCAAACAAGTACCATTCATAATTTTCATAAAATATGGGGGTTTTATTCTCTGAAGGGTACTTTAAAACATCAGAATCTTGTACTATTACCTCTTGGTTTCTTCTAGGCAAAATGAGCTCATTTTATAAGCAAAGTAAGGCTCCTTATCTACACTTCTAGATCAAAACTTGAATTTGTTGCATGCATCAACAAATTCACATTCAGCACACGCTCTTCTTTCAGCATCACCTCTTTTGATACTACTGTAGTTAGAATTCAACAAATTCTACTGTATACAGGGGGGAAAAAAAAGACAAGGAAGAAAAACATCCAGCTCACCCTTTAAGTATAAAGTTGTATAATTTCTGCAGAAATTGTAAACGTATTTTTGCCATTATTATTTCATATTTCAGTAGAATGCATGGGATCAAGATTATCTTGAGAACCAAGTAGGAAAACTTTTTTCGGCATGAAGGCTTGCTGTTTCATTGTTCTTTGCTTTCTTAGTTACAGAATATGAATATTTGAAATGTTTAGCATACACATTCTGATTCTAGGCAGCGATTCTAATGTAATTAAGTGTATTTTCATATTTAGTCCCAACACCAGTTTCCAAGGATAAACTTCAGACTGATGCCAGTACATAATCTAGTTTGTTAAAATAACGACAGACATCTTGGAAGACCAGTGTTATATATGCCATTATCATAACTTAACTAAATAGGTTGTACAATATAAACTATAACATAAATCAAGAATTATGCAAAATGCAATTCTGCTTATGGGGGTGCAAATATGTAGTACTGAATACAGGTCAGGAGTTCAAAAGCAAATATAATAAAATTTTATAAGTGGAAGGGAGTAATTACCTATGCTGCAAACGCAAATTATTTAATATTCCCACTATTTAATCCAGAAATGGTCAACAAAATAAATCAACCTTTTCTTTAATTGGCTGTGTATCATCTGCTTGTTTCAAATAAGCAACATCAGCCTTTGCCCCAGAGATTTTCTGGCTGTTCCTTGCAAGCTCTGTACTGTAAATTATGACTGTCAATTCCTTCTAGGCATTCATTAATTCTCAGAAAAATGGCATACTTTGGCCAAATTGCTTAGTTGTCAGAGATATTTAAAAGAAAAGTAGTAATATTTATGAAAAACTACAAAGATACTTTAATATTTTCAAGAGGTTTTTCTGTGACATTTTTAATTATAATGATATTGCTATTTTTTCCCCTGGGTTCATGTGTTTTACTGTAATTTACAGATATGTCAGGCTTTTTTGGATTTCTGTACTTCCTAACAGCATAAACCAATCCTATTAGAGAATGACTCAAAAACTTATTAGAGGAGCAGTAACAAAAGTTCCTTTATGCCTTAAATAGTGCACTGAAGAAGCATAAACATCAGTGTTCATGACTAAACCAGAAGTTCATGTTTAAGGTTCAGTTTCATCTACGGAACAGAACCCATTCTAGTTATACTAGTTATACCTTCTGAAACAATATGACGTGACCGATCCATGTGGAACAGTTCTAATTTTCTTCATTTGTGTTCAAATATAGGAATTAGACCTCTATGTCATTCACTTCATGTGTTTTCTGTCATACATATGAATATACAAATACCAAAGCACATGCAAACTTCAGATTTAGCAGTTTTACAATGGTTATGCTTTTCATCACTGCAGAAGGAAATAATTAATATACTCTGAAACAACACTGCAAAAGAGACATAGATGAATTTAACAGAGCAAGAAAGCAGTGTTACCAGACAAAAGGTTAATAAATTCACACCTGTAATGACCAAGTAAAGCAGAAATACCTTCCAAATTTCAATTTTGGGAAGAAGACTGACTATTTCAGCCCCTGTTAGGGAAACATCCTGAACAAGCATCTTGGATAACAGCAGTTAAAGAGGTTCTAAATTTAAACTACCCCATGCTTCCATCAAAGAGTAGTTTAATCCAGTTTTAACTGTCAGTGTAACAGATCAGACAGCAGCCTTACAGTTCACTTCAACTGACTTAAGTGAAAACTGTTTCTGAAAGACCGTGATTCCTCAATCACATCCTGGTGGGTAACCTGCTCTTTATGTTGGTACTAGAGAATTTGTGACCACATGTGTACATGTAGGTCACTTCACTAAACTGGATGGAAGTTGCATTATTTTTAAAAGTTACTTTTCACATGGATCACCTAAACAATGTGATTTACCACATACAACATAAATCTACAGTTGAAGGCAAGGATGAGACAGCTCCATTGGGTGATGGTATACCTTAACTGTCTTATTCTGAAGCCACAATCTATGAGACTAGGCAAACAGGTTGAAGAATTAAAAAGCAGCTCAACTCCTGTTCTTTTTGTGTGCCCAAGTTTCCAGAAGAAACTAAAATGTCTGGGAGGAGATTCAGTTTCATTCCATCATGCTCTCAAAATCCAGCCAGGTATGAATCCAGGTACCTGGAATGCAGGACTTACCACGGAATACACTTGTCATACGCATACACATTGCTCTTAGCAACCACTGGCTTGTTTTGTTTCGCTTTACTCAGGTTCTAAAGCCAAGGTAGCTTGGATATCATATGTAAGACATTTTTAGGTGACCTGATTTTTCTGGAGTATGGAGACTAACATTTCCCAATCTTAGACTTAATGCCCACTGAATTTGGGTAATTCAACCATCTTTAAAATCTCTGGACTACATATACTACCTACTGTCCTGTTTAGAAGCTTCTGGATTTAGACATTCTGAATGATATGCTTATGCCGGACACCCTTAATAAACATGGTTTTATATATTACTGTTTTTTATTATTACTTCTATCCAATTTGTAAAAAAAAAAAAAAAGGTTTATTTTTCAGTGAACTGTCTATCCCAAATGCTACAAGAACTAAGGTCTGTACCTTTCTGTTACTTTCACATTACAGCACAATGAAGTTGAAAACTGAAGACTGATCTTATCTTTTTTCACATTTTCTGTTTATATACAATGTTACCATAAAAAAAAAAAAAATCAGAAAGAGTATATGTGAAGGTTTTCTACATAAAACTGAATATATAGTACAGACGCATACTGCAGCTATCCCTTCTCTGCAAATTGCAGATGAATAGCTCAGAGCAAAGAGAATACATGAAAAATTGTGATCTCTCATTGTGCAGCTAAATAACCACATTTTAAAAGGCATTTAGTAGAGTATTGCTTAATGATTTTAGTTGCAGTGCTTCAGGTAGCTTAAAAACTCAACTGTGAAGTGTCCAAATTGAAAATAGATTAGGTTTTCAAATTGTGAAAAAAAAACCAAACCAAAACAAAAAAAAAAAAACAACCAAGAACAACAACAACAAAAAAATCCAAACAAAATCAAACAAATATTTTGAAGTTGCAATACAGGTCTGAAAATGTTCACTTGTGGAAAAAAAGAAATGTATGTCTACACATTTTGTTTGCAGCCTCAGGTAAACTGCAGTGGTATTAGAATAGATGATGCATACTTCACAGAATGGTTTTCATAAATAGCTCATTGCCCATTCTGTGATGGGGAAAAAAACTCAGCTAACGCTGTATGCTGAGTTTTATAATGTTTGGATGGCAATTAGAGAACCCAAAATGTTTAGGTAAGAAACATTTCAGTACATAGCTTCTTAGTGAGCAAAATCCTTGTACTGCTTCTAGATTTGCTGCACAGTCAGGCTTTTGAGTACTTTGGGGTAAGTGAACCACTTTTAAAACCAGCTATTGGTACTGAGAAATTTGAGTAACTACATTTAAAATAAATACCCTCTCTTTATGAATAAAGTCCTGTTTAATGTCTGTAGTTATTTATAAACCTAGATGTTTTTAGCAGAAAATTACATACTAAAACTACAATTACTTCACTACACACATAAGAATGAAATTCAGAGATTTGTTTTCCCACAGCATGACATAGTTAACAAGGCATTTCTTTTCAAAAGGAGTTTAATTTCTGGTTAAAGAACTGTATGCTAGAGAGATTTCTTTATAGTAGGAAGGAGTTATCCTCATACACACCACCACTCTTAATAACCATCGCTATTTACTTTTATCAACGAGAGTGCTGTGTGGACTAACATAAGCAAGAGGTTACTCAACAAAATATTTTGAGATGTGGAGCACCTATAAATTCACCCTGCAGATGTCCTGTTGCTCAAGACCAGAGGTTTTGTATCAGAAGTGCATCCACAGGTGCATGGCTTGGTGCACAAGCACACAAGGTGCTCTGCTCCCAGGCTCCACAGCCACGGGCCAGCACAGCCCACTGCTTGTCTGAGAGAATTCTCAGGGGATGGGAAGGAGAGTGGTAGTGAACATAGATGTGGGCAACATCTGATAGAGCTTTGATTACCCCTGAACAACCTCTCCTTTTATCTTCTGAGTGGTAACGCAGTTGCTCCTTCACATTGAATCAGCTGCAATGTCACACATCTGTAATAACCTGGAAATAGGTCCCTAAGCTGTTCATGCAAATAACTAACAGCAATGATAGCTGCTCAGCTCCAACTGCAACAGCTCCTGCAGCTCTTAAAGGTATGACTAAAGATCCACAGATCTGTGTGAAAGATGTCCAGAATAAACACACTTCTCAGTAAGCTACCAAAGTAACTCCAGCTCTGATGGAATATACTACTTTAAGGCCTGGTACCTTTTTTGACTATTCCTCTCCTTTCAAGGAAAGGCTGGATGGGGCTTTGAGTAAGGTAATCTAGTGGAAGATGTCTTTACCCATGGCAAGGTGGTTGGAACAAGATGATCTTTACAGATGCCTTCCAAACCAAACCATTCTATGGTCCAGTTTGACAGCTACTGACACTAACTCCCTTGAGTACTATTTGAATAGTTCTTTCAAGCAAGGAAGACATTTTGACAGGGAGGGTCTGAAAGACAGCCTTAGCTCTAGAGGTATGACTTAAGGATGAAGGCATATAAGCTGCTCTGGTTCAAGTGAACATTGAAGACCACATTGGAAGGAAACTTAGCTGGATCTGCAGGACTTCTCAAGAGTATGACATTACAATGATTTGCCTGAATCTGTCCCATTCCTCTTGTGGAAACAACTGCTGTCAAAAATTACACTTTCATAGAATGATGCAGTGTAGGTAATCATGAACACATCTGCTGCCTGTCAAGGGAGCACATTCTAAGTCACTTTAGGCCATTTAATGAAAAAAATCAGTAAAAAATACGGCACAGGAACACTCACAGCCCAAACTAAGGAGATGACTGTCACTGTCATAGACAGCCTTCTTCACAGTTGCCTTCCTCTTGTGCTGATTTCAATGAGACTTTTTCATCACAATCTAAACCACATCCAATAGCAACCAAGAGCCTTCTCAATAGGCAAGGAAATACAAAGCACTGCAGGCTGCTGCAAAGCATTTATATGGTTGCAAGAAAGTACTGACTCATCATCCTGGGAAATCTCCTGGAACTTAACCAGCCTAAGAGTACGTTCAAAAAAGATTATTGGCTACCATCACTGTGGACAGAAGCCAACTATGGATTAAGTTTAAAGGAGTAAATTCACTTGCAAATTGGTCTGTGCTGATGCCTCCACACACAAGTTAAGTGAGAGGTGATGGAGAACGCTGGCACTGGTAACCCAGATACAACTACTCCACTTAAGGAATCAATGATTTATACAATGCAGAAGCATCTCTCTTGATGAGCAGATGAGAAACAAACAACATAAAAAGAACACTCCTTCACCATAGATTCTGTGCAATAAACATGAAGGAAGGAAAAGTATGATCAAGCATAAGGTAGCTGTGAGGATAAAACTAAGTATTCAGTCTTCATCGTCAGGGTGCAGGCAACATTATGTTAATTTGTCTACAATCTGCTACTCAAACACAAGATTAAAAAAAATATATTAAAAAAAATCACTGGTATTTTTAAAGTCTGTCTGAAAACAAGGATTTGAACATAATTTTTTTCCGTTAGCTGGTACTTGTGAAATTGCTTTCTATAAATAAAATGAACGCATGTATTGCATGTAATACATAGCTCCAAGAGACAGAGAAAACAGGTTTCATAAGCCACGTTTAGTGTTTTCACTATTAATTTTCTAATAGCACTAAAATTATCTACAGAATTAGGAGAAGCACTAATTCTCTGAACTCATCCTCTCAAAAATATTCCACACACAAACCAACAAAATGCTGTTTAATAAACTAAGAAAGACGGCTAGGAACAGTGGTCTAAATCTTTTGATCCAGTAGAGCTTCACTTGGCATATATTTGGTAGGGATTATCATTAATTAAATTCCATTCTGATTCAGTTCCGGAATAGCTTGGAGCTAGACTGGTCCACAAAGTAATCTGAAATCACCTAAAGGATATTTTAATTTAAAACTGTCATCAGGAGATACCAAAAGGCTATCCTCATGACAAAAGACTGCTGGAACATAATAGTTTTCTGGTTAGAAATCCCTTCCTGTCATTTATGGGAAAACAAAGGACTAACATTATCAATTCTATGCGAGATTATGATTTCTCCTGGGAATACCAATTAACAGTATAGGACATTTGTTTTAAATGGGGAGTTATGAATAGCAAAACTAGGGACTACTGGTAAGTACCAGAGCCCTAAGACATTAGGTTGTTTCAGAGAATTTCACTAGTCTATGAAGCTACAGCAAAATTGAGGCCAACTTGTGATTTTCAGCATACAAGGAAACTAACGTGAAAAAAGTAATATGAAAAACTCTTTACCAATGCTTGATGTGCAAAGTAGGTGTTACTTTTTTGCTACAACACCATTAAGGACAAAAATATTTTTTGTGAGACCACATTTTCATTTACAGAAACACGGGCTAGTGTTGAGCACACCCCAGCTCACCACAGTAGAATACTGCTGGTATGTTTACCAGGAATGCTCGCACTGTGGTGTGGATCTATTTTCTTTCTTAACCTCAGGCACTTTGAGTTGCCAAAAATTCCCTTTACAGTTAATGGAGAGTAACAGGCATCTCTAGCAAATGACTCACTCCATCCAAAATCTGAATTGCTTTTTGGAGATGCCACTTCATCCACAAACTAGTAAGGAGCGCTGACATGACTAAGTTCCTAATTTAGGTTCCTACTAATTTGTAGGCTAAATTTATGAAGAATATCTGGGCATACAAATGTAACGAGCCATAAAAATTCAAGAGAATCAATGTTAATAATGCGTTTAAGTTCTTATATATTTTAATGGCATAAAACATACACTTTTAGAAATCACCTCACCTATCTACTCCCTTTTTTCTTACTTTGAGAGACTTTTGGACAACTATGTGAATAACCATACAAATGACGTTTTCGTGTTACCATAATCTGAAAAATTAATTTGCTACTGACTAATTCTTTGATGATTTTATTCAAAACTGGAAAGCAAGATCCTGCATAAACAGGGAACATTATAATTTTTCATCTCCTGGAAAAATGTAATTTAGCTTTGAAGTTTTTCTTATATCACATTAGGAAAATATTAAAAACACTTGGTTCCGGAATAAAAATGTCTTTTTTTTATTGAATCAAAGTTATGAGTAACGAAGGAATCTCTTGTCAGGAAGTATGAATATTTCAGTTTATTTATAAGTATATTGATTTATGGATAGATTTACTTGGATAATAAGCATTTAGGTATTCATCAAGGCATAACAAACACTATCCCACAGCATTAAAACACTCTGAATAGGTATGTAAGTAAGACAGTAAGCAGGATAAACTATTTAGCTATGGTGAGTCCTACTTTTTCTGTTTTCATTGCTTCAACAGATTTGTTGGGGAAAAAATGTACTATTAGTGTAACTGCTTCATAATACAATCACATTAACACTTCACAATTGTTACCAGATGCGTTTCCTAAACCAAGATGGCAGATACACATCTAACAGTCAAAATGCTAATTCTTCTGTAGAGCAGTGGCACACAACTATTCACTTCCTTCAAAAACAAGGGGCAGATGATTTTATAACAGGTTACCTGTGCACCAAACTTTAAACATAGTGTATAAAGCTAAATGATGGTGGGAAGTTGCCCAGTGGTCAGTGAGTTCCGACAGCTGGATATAACAGGAAATCAGAAAGTTTCCTCTACAGGAAGTCTGCCCTAGATATGTCCGAAATGCTTTTTGCTGGTGGATTAGTCTATTATTTTTCTCTGACATTGATGTAGTGTCAATATCTCCTATTTTATGGTCAATAATATTACGGTTTTGTAATGACAAACACATCAATGATTTTGCCTTCAGTTTCAAATAAAGAACAGTGATTTTAATTACCTGACATCTTTTTCAAGTTGCGTAATATGCTCCTTCAGTAGACTTATTTGAGAATCTCTCTGTTGCACGGTTTCAATGAGGTATTTATATGGCTGTTGTACTTGATCCAACAAAGAATTTGCTCTGTGAAGCTGGAAAAAAAAAATATTACTACTATTAATTTTATAATTTCTAAAGCACTAGTACTTATAATTGATTTTTTATTGTATATTACAGATTGATATCAATTGCATAATGCTATAAAACCCAAACCTGTTATTTCACAAAAAATATGAATCAAACAGCCCTCAAATTACCATCTAGTATATTATCCTCTACTTTTCTAATCGCGTATTTTCACTGCAATGATGCTACTGCTGTCTACACTCCCTTAATCTGCATTTTCAAGACTTTTAGTGTATACAGCTTTTATTGATGATAAAAACATTAATATAGACGAAGCCTCTGTTCACCTTAATGACAATTTTTTAAAAATGTCTTTTTTTAAAACAATACACAATTACAATGACATTTTCAGTTCAGAAATTGAATCTAAATACAAACACAGTAGTAATGAAAAAAAAGTCTCCTTTCCTAAAATCAATTAGTGTTTATGAACAGTGAAATCCACCAGGATGTTTGAAGAGAAGTATAAAGTAACTGTCATACCCATAAGTAGCAAATAAACCATTCTATTCATATTCCCTGAAAAAAATTAGGATCACCAGGTCTAAAAAGCCTGAATGATATGGCCTGCATCTTCAGCAATACAAAAATGTCACTCACTAAAATATATACAGAATTAAGATCACACATCAATATATAGCAGTTTCAGCAGCTGGAGTACATAACAATCAAGAATAACTGTATTCTTAAAAAAATAAAGTCTTTTAAATTTAGATACCAACAGGTCTAATGGAATAAATTCAGTGGAAAATGGTTAAGCTGACCAATTAGTTTATAAAATTTCTGAATAGTTTAAACAATATGCATTTGCCAAACCGAACTCTTAAGCCAGTTGTCATATTCTGTGTTCTTTCAAACAAATGGGGGAAAAAACCAAACCCCTTCTTATACACCTTGTCTATTGAAATAGTATTTCAAGACTTTCCTAAAATGAGATTTCTCTCCTCTCTATTTTCAAACCAGGAGTCCGTGTTTTCTCCTTTCTCTATGCCTATTATAAATTTATTACAATTTTACTTCTGTCTGCTATACTCTTTGTCAAATGTACCAAGAACTTATATTGTAATAGTGCACATTTATCAAAAAACCAATTACTAAAATGGGAGTTAACTATCTCTTGTTTTAAAAAGAGAAATGAGAGACAATAACACTGTTCTACTCCAAGTTAATCCAACTCCCTAAGTATTATTTAAATACTTCAGTTCCTTCAGGAAATACCTATTCTAGTTTACAGTGAAATTCCACGTTTATTGCAAAGCAATCAAATAAAGAAAAAGAAAGGCAATCATCTCCTTGAAGAAACTAATGAACTTCAACAAACAGATAAATAATTAAAAAAGGTATTATTTTCTATGAATACAAGCTACTAAGAAAGATCTCTTTCAGAAAGACGATAGAGAGTGTTTGGACAACAAACATAGAATCACAGAATGGTTTGAGTTGGAAGGGACCTCAAAGATCATCGAGTTCCAACCCCCCTGCCATGGGCAGGGACACCTCCCACTAGAGCAAGTTGCTCAAAGCCCCATCCAGCCTGGCCTTGAACACCTCCAGGGATGGGGCATCCACAACTTCCCTGGGTAACCTCTTCCAATGCATCACCACCCTCACAGCAAAGAATTACTTCCTAATATCTAATCTAAATCTCCTGCCTTTCAGTTTAAAACCATTACCCCTGATCCTATCGCCACACTCCCTGACAAACAGTCCCGGCCCAGCTCTTGGTCCTCTCCAGTCCCTCTCAGCCTATATTCATAAGAGAGGTACTCCATCCCTTTGATCACCTTTGTGGCCCTCTGCTGGACCCATTCCAACAGGTCCATGTGCTTCCTGTGCTGAGGACTCCAGAACTGGACACAGGACTCCAGGTGGGCTCTCACCAGAGCAGAGTACAGGGGAACAATCACCTTCTGTGATCTGATGGCCACACTTCTCTTAATGCAAGCCAACTGTATCCTGGGTTTCTGGGCTGCCACCGCACACTGTCAGCTCATGTGGAGGTTCTCATCCATGAGCACTCCCAAGTCCTTCTCCTCAGGGCTGCTCTCTCACCATTCTCCACCCAACCTGTCTTTGTGCCTGAAGTTGCTATGTCCCAGGTGAAGGACCCTGTGTTTCGCTTGCAAGCAGAATTGCAAAAAAATGCAAAATTGATGAGGTTTACATGAGCCCACCTCTCAAGCCTGTCCAGGTCCCTCTGGATGGCATTCCTTTCCTCCATCATGTTGACCACACCACACAGCTTGTCGTCATTGGTAAACTTGCTGAGGGTGCACTCTATCCCACTGACCATGTCTCCTACAAAGATGTTAAACAGCACGGGTCCCAGTATTGACCCCTGAGGAACACCACTTGTCACTGGCCGCCACTTGGACATTGAGCCATTGACTGCAATCCTTTGAGTGTGGCCATCCAGCCAGTTCCTTATCCCCTGAGTCGTCCATCTGTCAAATCCATGACTTTCCAATTTTGAGACCAGGATGTTGTGCGGGACAGTGTTGAATGCTCCGCATAAGGTAATTTGTACAGGTAATTCCAATACATAGAGTACCAATCTCTAAGATAGTCTAAAAATTGCAGTATAAAACCTTGAGGCTGCTATTATAGGAGGAAATTAATCCAGCTGATCTTGTTTGGAATTCTTTTCTTGATAGCCTGAGAGCGTTCAAAGGATGCTGTCACCACCATGTGAAGTTCCTCATTGTTCTTACTGATAAGAATTCAATACTTCAGTGGGAAAAAACAAGTGAGGCATTGTAAGGTTGGTCTGATGCTGCTAAGTCATCTGTTAACTTCCTAACTTTACCAGCTATAAAGACACTTCTGTTAAGAAAAAAAAACTCCCTTCCCTCTCCATGGTGGTGTTTTGCTACCTGTCTGATACTATAAACATAAAAGGGGCTGTCATTAAATTGTAATCAATCAAGCCTTAAATGCATTTAATGGATCAATTTTACCAACACACACACATGTAAATAATATTAGTATTATCCTTGAGCAAAAGCATTATTTTTGCAAGCAACTTTGATGTCTTTCTGCCTGAATGTACAAAACCTACAAAAGTATTTCTGCGTAACTCTTGTAAGTGATAAATCTAATACCCTGCAACTGGACATTTATTATTTATCCCTGAATGAACATTTCTATCAAGCTGAAGGATTTCAACTATACAATTATATGATAAAAGATCAAGAAAGGGCTACATATCTCGTGGAAGAATAAAAATGAGGTGAAGATGTTCTGTTGGAATTCTGCAGGAATTAGAACTAAGGTAACTGATGAAAGATTCAGTACCAGTGATCTAGAAGCAAAGATAAACCCTCCGCAGGTAAGAATAAATTTATTGAAGTGGAAACAAAGCATAGATTTTACTAACAATAGTGAAAGAATAGTGATAGAGAAAATGACCAAGGATAACACTAGATTCACAAATCTCTTACGTCTTCAAATCAAATAATTTAAAATATGTAGCAAATGCAAATATTTGCACAGTGAAGTACTTGGGGTACTTATCCTAATTTATAACCACCGTGGCCTTAAAAAAAATAATAAAATAAAAGTCAACTGTTAACCACATTCCTGAAACAGCCTAGAAATTCCATATGGTGGCAAATATATTAAATCTAGAAGGTCTTTGGTTCCTAAGACAAACTTAGAAGACAATCTTAAAAATATGTAATATGTGATTTCAGGTATTATATACAGAATTTTAAATGATCATGAAATTAATCTAATTGTAACAGAGTAAAAAAATACATATTTTTAAAAAAAAAAATCTTATATTAAACATTGTCTAGATGCGTATATAATCAAAATACTCAAGAACTGAACAATGTCAAAAAGGATTTACAGAAATATCTTCAAAAGCAATTTAAGGGAAGAACTGTGTAAAAAGTAATGAGGTATTCATTGAACAATTAACTATCAAACAGAACAAACTAGTTTAGCTAGCTGGTCTTCTGCTCAGAAATCAGAACGTTGTCTGTCTAGCTTACATTCTTGTTTAGCCTGTAAAGTAATCCCTCTTTTGATCTTCATTTCAAAATACAATATAAAGTTCTTTGAAAACATTTAACATAGAGTTTTGGTTAATTATGAGGCCATTTTCTGACATCAAATAGATAATAAACACTGTTTAGAAAATATTTCATTTTATGAACAGCTGTTCTGCAATGTTTATAGCCTCTACAGATTTGATTTTCTTGTAGCAGTAATTTACCTCTTGTGAAATCTGTGTTACTTGTTCCTTCTGATGTTCCAGATCTTTTACAAGCAACGAGTTTTGCTTTTCTAGCTGCAGTAACCTCCTTGCCAAGTGAACGCTGTGCCAATAAAAAGCAAGCTCAAGTTGAATTTTTTCCAAAATATGCAGAAGAAATTCTCACATTTATACTTCAGAACTTGATCGCCTTAATTTTTCACCAATTCTGAGATACTAATATATATAAATTACACAGAGAAACATGCAGAATGGCCAAAGTTAGAAAAACAATGAAAATATTACAAAATTTAAGAGCACTGAAATAGCATTCCCACAGTTATGTCACTGCAGTATTTTTCACAAAGTAACTACCTATATAATTTGTACAGTCCTACACAATTGAAGTAATCATGTCTTGGAATCATGTATCAGGACTGCATCCAGGTGGCTCTTGAAGGTCTCCAGAGAAGGGGACTCCACAACCTCCCTGGGCAGCCTGTTCCAGGGCTCTGTCACCCTCACCAGAAAAAAATTTATCCTCATATTTGAATGGAACCTCCTATGTGCCCATTGCCCCTCATCCTGTCACTGGGAACCACTGAAAATAGTACAGCTCCATCCTCCTTCAACCCACCCTGCAGATACTTATGAGCATTTATAAGGTCTCCCCCCTCAGCCTTCCCTTCTCCAGGCTAAAGAGTCTCAGCCTTTCCTCATAAGGGAGATGCTCCAATCCCTTACTCATCTTTGCTGCCCTACACTGGGCTCTCTCCACTAGTTGCGTCTTGAACTGGATTTTTACTCCAGCTGTGGCCCCACCAGTGCAGAGCACAGGGGGAGAATGACCTCCCTCAACCTACTGGCTATACTCTTCCCTTTGTTGTTAACGTGTTGCAACTACTTATGACTATTTACTTTTCAGCAACTTCAGGGAATCACTGTAATGGCCTTCCCCCAAAATAATTTTTCTTTAAAAATGCATATTAATATACAATTTGTAGTGGAACACTGAAAAATGTAGTAATTTATCATCTTCAAAACAGAGGCAAAATCTGTATTACATTTAATATGCTAAATAATTGTCGTCTTTTTTTTTTTTTTTGGTAAAAAATCAACTCTTACGCAGATCCACAAATTAATTCAGAAGTGAAAACTAAGGATTACTGAGTTACTTAAACACCCTAGTTAAAAAACTAGGTTTTCAACCTGTTGCATGTTTCATGTCCAAAGTCACAAGAGTTTATCATCAATTCAGCAGCGTAGTTCCATAGGCGGCAATGGGAAGATTCAGTATTTAATTGCAGAGTCTACTTCCAGACATCTAACCTCATCTTTGAAGCTGTTATTATTTAGTCCTATTCAACATAGTCTGTAGAGTTGAGGCTGACTATATTCTACTAAAATGGACTCCTGGATGGTGAACTGAAATGTACTCCAAACTCCATTGACAGTATTGATTAGAATTGAATTGGTTATAATGGGAGGTTGGAGAAAGGGAAAAGTCACTCCAGTTCAGATCTTTGACTCTCAATGCTTTCCATCCACAAACTGCAAATACGAGAGTGTTAGTCTCCAAAAATGGACAGCAGTGTTACCTACTTGTTGATCATGATACTGAATCTATAAGAGCATAAGTGGTCTAAAGTAGATTGATATGTAGATTAGATCTACTCCTAAGCAGAGGCTTAGAGTGGATAAAGCTACATGAATATATAATCTTTTTCTGAAAATTTGACTAGTCGTAACCTCCACCTTCTCAGTAAAAGGGAATACACTTTTAGATCTGGCAGAAGTCCTAATATCCTTCACCTGTGTTACAAAATCACCCTTTCATACAGTCTTTTACTTTTGCCTTTTATGAGAAAAGCTATCTGAAATTTTCAGTAGAGCTCACTAAGAGGTTGGTTCTCTCAGTTCCTCCTACAAGGAACTTGTACAAGTTCCTCCTACAAGGACTGTGTAAGCAATAATCAAGAAAAAAACATTCATTCTCTGAACTAGTTATTTGGATTTTTATTTAGGAGATGTGTATTAAGATCCCACCTAGTACAAAAGAGAAATGAATCACTTCTCCAATCTCTCTACTTAGGGATCTTACACATGAGCTGCAGAGTGCAAGGGAAACATGGATACCTTCCCATGGCAACTTTGGGAATGTAGCCCATCATAATTTTCCCAGCTACGACTGAACTTGACCTGAACCTGCTAGTGTTCATCCTTAAACACAAATATGTCTTTCAAATATGCTTTCCAATATGTTTTTTAACTAGTTTAAAGCAATTGGACAAAGGGATTGATCTGCAAAGACATCTTAATCCAGAAAGCTTTTGATTCCAACTGCACTACAAAATTATGCAGTGTTCAAGAATGTGATAATTTGTTGTTAGCAAACCACTAGAGAGTTTCTGATAGTATTCTGGCATTTACTCATTAACACTCTCCCAAACAGTCGCTAGGCATAACTGAAGATTTAGCGTGGGCAAGCAATCACTGCCAATACATCGTTCACATGCAGCTAACCTACACTGAAAGTTTACTTTTGTGGAAGTGGGCTACTACATGCCACTTGATCTCAATGCTTCAGAATACTTCCAAGCATGTTTAAGTTAGCAGTATGGGTATATGGTGCCTACATCCAAGGTAATGAAACAGTTGTTTCTGATAAGCAGGCAAAGAAGTATAGACCCCACAACACATTATACTTGAACATGTTGTTTTGTACAATGTTTCAGGCAAACTTGTAAGAGCTCCTCATTTCAGACCCCCTATGTCTGGAGTTAAAGAGCAGGTAGTGGACTCCAGGAAAAAAAAAAAAGATTATTCACATTTGTAATAGATTCTTTTTCCTTAAGCAATCCTGATAAGCAAAGAACTTATCTGTGATTCTTTAATAGCTTTAAATATAGAAGTTGGTGTAACAGAGACTTTGCTTAAAAGCTTAGGGAGCCAAAGGCACCACATCTTCTGCATGGCAGCTTTCCTTGAGTCGGAACAGCAGCAGGTAAACCATACACAGACTTTTACGGCATTTTTTAATCTTCTCAATTTTAAAAGATAAAGTCTATGAAGACTCCAACACCACTATAAAGGATTAATTCAACCTTATCTGCCAATGCCTTCTGGAACAAAAGAGGAGGCATTCTGATAGAGCAATTTCGAAGCTCAGAAACTGTCTTCAAGGCACATGTGAAATCCTGGATTACTGGTCATCAGACTCACCGTTCAAAGGTGATTCAGCAGAATTCTTTTATACATAAATAATCTAAATCTAATAAGGTGGGGAAAAAGAAGTACCTAAGCTAAAACTCAGAGGAGATTCCAAACTACTGACAGGGAAGAAAGGAACTGAAATTTTGGGAAATGATGCTATGCGACTCTCAACTGTCTCTCAAAACAGATACACAACAGTGTTATGGAGGTTTTTTTGTCCCCCTTTCCCCGCTTTTTTATTTTCTTCTTAAACTTTCATATAATTATAGAATGGTTAGAGTTGAGTTTTTGCAATATAAAAAGAAATCTTACAATCTGAAGAGGCTTAAAAAAAATGAAAGAGCAAATTTTTATTTAAAGAGCAAACTTATTTAAAAATTACTATGATCAAAAGGTATGTTATTCAGCTGATGCATCATTATTGATCAAATGGTATCATAGTAAACTGCAGAAATGTAACTAGAATCAGATGCTGTCTTTGTAAAGATAAAATAGAGATGCTCTGAAACCTTGGCTGCTTTAATTTCCTGGCAGATGTGTTTTTGTTACAATTACATACAATCATTTTTAGGGTATTAAAAACTTATTTCCTGTTATATAAATGTAAACAGTGTTTTTACAGCTGTTTAGTTTTATACAATTAATCTTTCTTAAAGACGAGGAAAAAAAGATCTTAAAATGACCTAGAAAAATATGTATATGCTCATATATACGCATCAACCACATTAACAGGTCCTAGTCTTCATTCTATTCCTGTATACTTAAGTCTCTAGAAAAACTTCATTTTAATCAAACTGGCTGGATTCCAAGACAAAACTTAACACACGTATCTGCTTTTATTTTATATTGAACAAGTAAATTCAGGAGACAATTTTTACCTTTGCTTTAGTCGTCTTTTGGCTGTTGTAGGAACATTAGCACCATACCCATACGAGAAGAGAACCCTTTCAGCTTCAACTTCACTTTCCACTGAAAAAAAGTTACAGAAAGCTACTGTTGAAGAACATAATTACAAGGCAAGAACTTATAATCTTTTAAGCAGTGCTGTTTATTTATAATTACACACATGCACAAACACTGTTCTAGAAGCATTTTTATCAACAATACAGACAACAGGATGCTGAGCATCTCCAGCAAATTTGAAAAAGATACCAGATCGGGGTGGGAGGACAGCAGGGTAGACTGGGTGCAGGGCTGCAATTCAGAGGGACGTCAACAGGCTTGCAAAATGGATTGACAAGAACCTCAGAGTTAAACAAAGCAAATGCAGAGTCTTGCATTTGGGTTGGAATAACCACATGCATTAGTACAGGCTGGGGGACAACTGGCTAAAAGCAGCCTTGCAGAAAAAGATCTGAGGGTCCAGGTGGAGAAGCTGGCCATGGAACAACTTGCAGCGAAGAAAGGCCAATTGCATCCTGGGCTGTATTAGCAAGACTGCAGCCAGCTGGTCAAGGAAAATGATCCTTCTCATCTATTCAGTACTTCTGAGACCACACATGGAGTGCTATGTTCACTTTTGGGCAAGAACTACACTAATATGTTGGAGGAAGTCCAGCAGAGAATCACCAAGGCAGTGAGTGGGCTATGGTACACGACATACAAGCAGAGTCTGAAAGAGATCTTACTGATGTCTCCAGCAACCAAGTGGGAGGTACAATGAAACAAGAGACAGGCTCCTCTGAGAAATGTGCAGTGATCAGGTAATGAAATTAAGCTGGAACACATAGTTTTGTACTGGATAAAAGGAGAAAAGTTTTTTGGAGACATTTAAGACTGGATAAGTTTCCTACGCAACCTAGTAGATATTCTTTGAGCAGAGGGTTGGACTAGATGGCTTCCAGGGACATCTTCCATCATCCATGATTCTCTGATTTGCTGCCTCTTCTGAATTTGCCATATAAACAGTAAACCAATTATGATATTTTACAAATATCAATGCTTTGCAATAAGAATTATTTTAGCTAAATATCTGTTCAACTTCTAACTTCAAATTCTAATTATAAACCAAACACAATAAATACAACTGCCTGAACAATAAATTCATTATACTAGTGCACAAGTAGTCTACAAAATGTAACTTCACTGACCTGTTGTTCAACCTAGATTGAAAGTTTTCAACATGTTATCACTTTTCATAATATATTCCAGGGCTTAAACTTAACTAGCTCGGTAATACCCTTGGAAATAGCTGTGCATATTATCATCAATGGTAGTATCAGGAAGTTATGAATTGTGACAGTGACCCATTACTCTCTAAATCTTCCCCATCACCACATACAAAACTTGCATCCTGGTGCAATGCCAATCCCTCTCCTACAGTAAGACTCCAAATATTTTGCCACCTCTTCAAGAGCCAGGTTTGGGCTCCCACATCCTGAACTAGACTTGTGGTTTGGATGCAGCAAACTGCTGCTGAGCACAGCTTCCAGGAACACCTGATCAGCCAGCAGCTATCTGTGCTGAGGTGCTTCTCTCAGGGCTTAAATAAACACCTCCACAGAAGTAGAGGCACTTCTACTTTTGCCACTGTTTGGCAAAGGCTCATTGCCTTCATGTCACTTGCAAAACCCTAACACCGTATTTAATACAATATGAAAACCTCAGATACTAACTGAAACACTTCATGAACACACAAATAAAGTTGTTGACCACTTAATATTACCCATTAGCCTTTTTAATGTCATTTGAAAGAACCAAATAAAAAGTAGTTTTACTCTACAAGAAGACTTTGCTTATGAGCCAATATGCTATATTATAATTAAATATTCTAAGTTGAACACCTAGGTACGGTTCTAAGGTAGATGATCCCATCTGAGAAAGGCAAATCTTACCTATCAAATTCTAAGCAAATTAAAATTATGTAATGTAAAAATATAAAGATAGAAATAAGCTAAATATTTGTTTATGCAAAGTAAAAATATTCAGAATAATCTCTGCCTCCATGAAGGACTGATTTCTGAGAACATATTTCTAAGGATTTAAAACACATTGAAATCACTTTGAAAAGAAATCCCAATAGCAGCAAGATTAAAACGTGTAAAGATTTTAATATTTCAGCTTGTGTAATTTCAGGTTTCCTCTCTCCTGCAAGGTAAAATGGGCCACAGCAGGGTAAGTAAGTAAATAAATAAATAGAAGTGTGTGTGTGTGTGAGGTATTGAGGTAGTGGAGAGAGAAGGACAGAGAGAGAAGGACAGAGAGAAGGAGTAAAGGGAGACAAAGAGAAAGGGGGAATGGGAGAGGTGTGAGAGAGTAAGGGAGCTCAAGTGAACACCAGCCTAAGCGTCACACAAAAGCTTTGATGAATCAAGTAGTTGGGAACAGGAGAAATAAATTTAAGAAATGTGACAGTCCCATCTGACTCATCATTGCTAGTGTTCAAATGCCTCCTAATCAGAAATATGTTCTCTCAATAACTTGCACAAAGCTATGGCTTCTTTCATCACTTGTCTAATACTCTCTTAAGGCTATTTTAAACAAAGATTGTGAAAACACATTTAGGAAGAGAAGAGGCTCTAGTAGAGCATCTGTGAAAAGTCACATATCTAGTATATAAAAGGAAACAAAAACAAACAAACAGAAATTCCAGTATGACAGAAAAAGTTTGCTGATGTGGCAGTACAAAGGCACCAGAACTTCAGAATTTCAAGGCTGTCTTTGTTATAACAAGAAATTCCCCAGTGCCTTAAATACCTCTGGTTCAGAAAAAAACATAAAAAAATGATTTAACTTGCATTTGTCATAACCCTTCTTGTTGGTTACAAGTTCAGTGTTGTATGTCTCAGAAAAACATCAGCCAGATCCTGCCCTATAAAATTGTATCTGTCAGTACTGTCCATGTACATGTCAGATCATGAAGACAAAACCAGAAAAAATCAGGAATGTTGTAGATATCAAGCCAAAGTACTGGTATGTATCTGTGTGCGCTGCTCCTATCTTCTTTTACGTCTTTCCCAGGCTCTTCACCTGAGTTTGTGGTGTAAAACATGTCTTTTACAAGCTAGGGGACACATGACAGTTTTTTACATTATTTAGCAAAAAAAAGCACCATTGTGAGGTATCAAATAGGTTCACTCTTTTTCTTAAAAATCTATTAACCAATGGTAGCAAGAAAAATCAAACTACTAGTCTACAACAGAAATACCACAAAGTGAAGATTTTGCCCTGAAAAGGAAGAATAGACAATTGCCAAGAAAGTTTACTATTGTTATTCATGTGGAAACCACTCAGATGCTTAAGGAGTGGCTACATAAATTCTTGATAGCTTCCTGAATAAGCTGTTTCATGTTATTTCAATATTAATAAAGCGAGTCATAATGATGAGGGAGTAATAGTCACAAGTCAGTGATCTGTTCCACATGCACATTCTCCAAAGGAAAAAATAAAAAGCTTTTATGATTGTATGACAAAAAACACCTCACATGTGCAAATACACAGTTTATTAAAAAGTCCAGAGAACTCAACCCACACCAGCACCACCAAATATTGTAACCAGCAGCACCTACATAACTCAAGGAGAAGAAAAAAAATTATATAGTATTGAAATGCAAAGAAGTGACCACAGGACAGAAGAGTAAAATCTTATTCTCACCAAAGTCCATGAAAAATTCTAACCGTCTTCCACACACAATACTTTGGCCTAAATTATATTCTCTGAAAGACAGAGTATTCCCAGAACACATTATGTTTGAAAAAATAATGCTATTTCCTTTCTTTTAACTATTTTTCTACCTTTGGCTATTTATGACACAAATGCCAGGACATAATTTGAAACAGGGGAAAGTATGTCTGTTCTCCTTTAAAGTGTTTTTAAAAAAAAATACTTTCTTCTGATTTTCCTCATAAGTTCACCTTGATGCTGGAATTAAGTCTTAATTAGTATTAATCTTAACTTTCAAATACATTATAATAATAAGAAAAAACAATGTTAGTTGTTAAAACAATTATAGTTAGCTATAATAGAAAGTATATTGAAATAATATTGAACTTTAAATCGTTTTTTTTTTTCCCCTAAGAAAATCAGAAGAAGTCATTATCTTTTAACAGAACTGTCCATTTGAAAACTTTCATTTCTTTAAGTCATATTCTGTAACATAGAATATAAACTGTAATTAAAAATACATACTTGGGAAAAGGTTAAGAATGATTTCATTCTGTAAAAAACTTTACTTCTCTCCCAAGATGCATAAGAAAATGTAAATCATTGTAAACAAAAAACATCTTCTCCTTGGAAAAAAAAATGAAGGTAAGGTTCAAAAATGCTGTATTAATACATAACTATTTCTTAGAAAAGTTTAGAGATATATATGTATATATATGCATACACTCCAAAAAACATGTTACCAACTAAAACATAAGCATCTATATAGCAAGTATGCTTATGGTAAGACTGGAATCTTTGGGTAGTTATGCCATTTTAACAAGTACAAGCTGCAGTGTTTAAAATTAATATACAGTCTAATCACTACAGATTCCCAGACATCAGTGTCCCACCAATACATACTTTGCTCTACATTACTGTTTATATATAAATATTATGCAATGATCTACCTATTTCCTATCTGCAAAACATTATTTATAAATTGTAATAATTTTTTGAAGAAAGAAAAAGAAAAGGACAAGAGATGTATGAATTCGTTTGAAATCTAACTTAAAATGTCCTACTTTTTATACACAGGATAAAAGACCTCGAGATTAAAATCTTAGTTTCAAATTAGAAATTACTTGCTTTGTGAATTCATTTCTGCAGCAAATCAAAATCAATATACATTTCATAGAAAATTTGGAAAAAATAACAATATCTGTTCTCAAACACACCAATCAGAGACAAAAATTTTCAAGAGTAATCAGGCCTGAATTTAATCCAGGTTTTAGAACTTTGAACAAACTGATCTGCTAAAAACAGCTACTTAATGTCTGATTACTATTAATTCAACATGAGAAAGAGTTTTTCCCCCTAATTAATTTAAAAAAAAAATAATCACACTTATTACAGTATTATGAAACCTGTAATTGTCTATCAACAAAGAGGGTTTTCTGTTATGCAAAGTATAGTTAAATGATAGGAGAAGCCTAAAAACCCTGTATCTTATTACAATGGAAAATCAGAATAGGAGAAGAGAAACAAGGGAAAAAGAAACACCGAGTTAATTTTTAATATCCATATGTCTAAGTTCATGTTTATTTGGTATATATTGACAAAAAACTTTTTAAAACCCCATCATTAAGATTTCCTACTGCATCGTAATTGTCAGGCATATGGAAGGAGAACAACAGGCACTGTAATGCTTTCCAAGTGCCATGGGAAACAAGGCATCTTGTCAGAATGCCAGAAACACCTACAGATACAGTACAATTTGCGATAGAACTTACTTTCTGCTGTCTGCAATATTATCTCATCAAGCTCTTTTTCAAGTTTTTCGTAAGTTTCTAGCCTTGCTTGAAACTCAGAATTCTGTGTTTGAAGTTCAATAACTCGTGCTTCACTAGAAGACTGAAGACTATAAAATTCCTTAGTAAGCACCTGTGAGAATGAATAAGGGAGAGATCAGGGACTCAGCATTACAAATATTTATGAAAGAGAGAAAATACAACACATGCAAAACCTAATCGCAGCCTTTCAATAGCTAAAGGGGGCCTACAGGAAGGCTGAGGAGGGTCTGTTCACAAAGGCCTGCTGCCTGCTGCTGTCTGATAGGACGAGGGGCAATGGACTTCAGTTGGAGAAGGATAGATTTAAGTTGAATATTAGAAAAAATTTCTTTACTCTGAGGGTGGTAGAACACTGGAAGAGGTTGCCCAGGGAGGTGGTTGAGGCCCCTTCCCTGGAGATATTCAAGGCGAAGCTTGACGAGGCCCTGGGCAACTTGGTCTAGTTGGGGATGTCCCTGCGACTGCGGGGAGGTTGGACTAGATGACCTTTAGGAGGTCCCTTCTGGCCTGGATGATTCTACGATTCTAAAATGCTTAACAGTTTGATACTAAATATCTGATCTGACTTTTGCTCAGGAAAACTTAAAATACTTGAAAGCAGTTATTTTTTCAAGTAAATTATCTTGCTTTTAAGGCCTTCATAATTCTAAGAATCTCTCTTTCAAAAAGATAAAAGAATTTTAAAGCAGAGTTAGGAAAAGCAATGTACCAGCTAAAAAAAAATAAAATAAATTAATACACAGCAGTCAAAACAGCGTAAATGTATTTATTTTTGTTGCTTCACTGGATTCAGATTTCAGTTATCTAAATTGATTAAAAAATTAAGGTTCCTTTTCAGAATGGTAAATGCACAAATATAAAAATTTGGTATTTAAGATGTACCAGATTCTTCCTATTTATTTATTAATGAAAGGCAATACCCCTTTAATAAGGCATGTAAATAAATATATAAATAATCGATTAAGCTTAAACAAAAAAGTAAAAGTTACAAAGTCCAACTAAGAACTAAAAGTTAATATAGTGCTTGAAAATAGAAAACAATGGTAACAACATAAATATTATAAAACCAATTGGAAAAAAAAACCTTGTTGCTAAGTAAAGTAGCAACTGACATGCTTCACAGAAAGAAACCCCACCAAAACAAGGCAAGTAATTATCAAGTAGTACTGTAGCTAAGCTTAATACTAACTTCCCAAATAAAAATACCAAGCATCCAAGATGACAATTAAACATGAATCTTGAGATACAGAAATATATGTATCCTGTATACAGAAGTAATATTAGATTCACTGTCTAAACTGCTAAAAAACACAACAACAGAAAAAAGCCACTCAAATATAGAGACTGGTCTGGAATCACACAAGAAAAGGTGTACAGGCTAAAATCTTGTCACTTATAACCCATCTGTTTTCCTAGTTTTCGCATACATAAAAAGAGAAATTACTTTATGCTGAAATCTAAAGAAAAGCAAATGGTTCACAAAGCAGCTGTAGCTGAGCCATGAGATACTAATGATTAAGTTCAACATCCCATAAGAAGGGCAAGAAAAAACCCTTAGTAGGCTGATACCATATATAAAGAAAGGAAATTAAAACATTAAGAATTTAATCAAAAGAACAAAAGTAAAGGCTTCAGACATCAAATACTTAAATTCAAGAACATTTCTTAATGAAAGAACACTGGTTACAAAGTGTCTCTCTAAAGAGAAAAGGAAGCACCAAAAGTATTAGTAGCATTGAATGCCAAATATTCAAGATGTTATTCAGATCAAATAAATATCCACAAAGAAAATGGAAATACAACTCGAATTTAACTATCTTCTCAAAGTTTAGACATGTCTGTGCAATTAAGAAATCTGTTTAGCAACCTCAAAGTTTAGCAAAACTGGCACTCCCAATGCTCACAACCACAACTAAGCTCATCAGCCAGGGTCTCAATGTCCCAAAACAGAAAAAAAACCAAGAAATTACATTTTATCTAAAATTCTGTTTCCACTCTAGTTTCTTTTCATAACCAGCCCAGGCAGGGTCAGGACTAGAAACATGAGGCCCTGAAGAACAGCATCCTTCCCGAAAAATGAAGACTGTCACAGTTGGCACTTGGGAAAAAGGTTTTTATTCTGTCCTGTCCAATCTGTATTATGACATCTGTTTCAGATTTATATTGCTAATCCACTTATCTCACAGACTGCACTCTTCTGTATATTGGACACCTTTCCAATACCAGAATAGGTGAACAGGATATGATTTTTGAAAGTACATGTTTGAAAGATACTAAATTCTAAGCTTGTAGAGATAAAAAGGTCCAGGTCATTCAGCTCTATGTAAATTGGTGCCTTCTTCCTCTCCCTGAAGCCTCATTTTCCACTGAACTGGTCAAACTTCACGATTGTCACTAGGTTCTGCTTCAGCAGAATTTGGTGGAGATAATTCAGCCATGTATGTTCTTTGCTACTTTTTCCCCAAGCTCTTCCATTTTAAATTCTAATTGAAAATAACGATGTAATGCTCTATAACGTGTCTTTTTATATAACATACCTCCAGCTTTCTCTTATATTTCTCACATTCCATTTGGCACTGTGAAAGATTCTTTGCTGTTTCTTGTTGCATGAGTTGAAGATGCTCGCTTTCAAAGGACTTTAACTTACTTTGGTGAAGAAGTTCAGCCACTTTACTTTCTGTGCCAAGCTGCATTTGTCTATACCTAAAAGAAAATAGAAGTTTTGATGACTGAAAAAATAAACAAGCTTAGAATATGCTAGTTCATTACAGGTATACATTTCAGAAATTAATATAGCATTTTAAAGAGTTTAATAAGTATTGGTATAGTTATCTATGTAGTTATTGGAACTCATATTTGAAATATCAAAATTCAATACTATAATGGCAACAAAACACTACATAGAAGAAACTACTTCAGCAAGCTAGCACTCAAGCTTCACAAGCTTGGAAAAGACATGGTTGTGAGAAAAAAAAAAAGAGGTCTCTAACACCGTGAGTGGCACAGAAAATGAGAATAGCAATCAATTATTCACTGTATTTTCCAACAGATGAATGAGAAGGTACCTAATAAAGTTAGAAGATGCAGAATGAAAACAAATAGAAATTGTTCTTCACACATGAAAGCTGTGAAATTCCTAACCATAAGATGTTGTGGATGCTTAAAAATTAACACTTGCTCAAAAGGACACTGAATAAACTCAGCAGGGAAATCCTTTGACAACTATTAAATGCGAGATGGTACTGCTCACACAGAAGTCACTTAACAGCAAATTGTTAGAATGCCAGATAAACCCAAGGTGGCTGTTGTGTTAGCTGTCATTTGTCAAATAGCAGTTGCAACACAATTCCACCCTATTTAGCACCTGATCTTTAGGTGGGATTGAAAGCATTTAACAAAAACAAGGGGATTACTTCAGATATTTTCCCTGCGGATTTCAGATGTAGGCACGTTTCTAAGGCACAAGGAGGAAGTAATTTTCACTGGAATTAACCTGAACAGAAAAAACAGGTGTCATCATGATGCCCTTTATAATCACTCTGTAGACATCCCTGTATGAGTAAACAGCCCAATGCATGAATGAGATTGTTCCCACACAGGCTGCCTGAGCAGAGATTGGAATGTCTGCATACCGAGCTCTTGAAAAGGTCACTCTTTTTAAAGCAATTTTCTTTTTCAATAGTATGACATTTGTTCTCAGAGTTTCGATGCCCAAACTGCTAAATGCCAATTATCTATCTGGTTATCGACTATTGCTGTCAATGTTGCCTGTGGATGCTTTTCAAGTGCTGATATTTTAAGTATTCCATCACTATTCCCTGATGTGGGTTCCTATTTTCATTTTACCACACAAAAATAGTTTCCGCACTCTTAGATTGTCCACACGATCGGGTGCAGACAGGACAGTAAATCTGTTCTGCTATACACATTGTTTACAATCCTGGGAAGACTGTTTTGTTCCAAAATGAGTAAGTCTTCACAAAGATACACATCCGCCAGCTAACTGGGGTGCAATGCAATACACGATTTCTCTACAATCACAAGTCTTATTTATCGGCTTTCAACAACAAACTCTTTCCTTCTGCCTTTACACAAAATAAATGGCAATGCTTCCCTGTACACTGCTTCAGAACTTAAGTTAGATTGAGGTTCAGTGATCTCTTTTGTACAGAGCCTGGACACTGGAAACACATATGAACACCAGATACGCAGACTTCTCTGTACTTACCTTATATACTTTCCAGAGAAGTCTGTAGTTCTCTGATGTTTTTTTTTAAGTCTACTCAATCTGCTGGGTGCCTCCAGACCATGCTTATCAACCCAATTACAAACAGTAACTTCAGGAAAAAAATAACTGGATTTTGTATTCTGGAAAGGATGACAAAGATGGTAAGAGGCCTGGAGCATCTCTCTTATAAGGAAAGGCCAAGGGACTTGGGTCTTTCTAGTATGGAGAAGGCCAAAGAGGGAGCTGATCAATACCTATAAATACTTCAAGGGTAGGTGTCAAGGGGAAGGGGCCAGTCTTTTTTCAGTGGTGCCCAGTGACAGGACAACGGGAAATGGGCACAAAAATTGTACACAAGAAGTTCTATCTAAACATGAGGAGGAACTTCTTCACTTTGCAGTTGGTAGAACCCTGGAACAGGCTGCCCAGAGAGATGGTGGAGTCTCCATCTCTGGAGACATTCAAAACCTGCCTGGACATGTTCCTGAGCAACCTGCTCTAAGAGGACCTGCTTTGGCAGGGGGACTGGACTAGCTGATCTCCAGAGGTCCCTTCCAACCCCATATGATTCTGTGAAATTTGCAGTAGCTTGTATGTGTATGATCTCTTTTGTATGGTAAGGTTATGAAGACTCGGTGTTCATTTGACCTTACTACACTGTTGAGCTCACTGGTAACTCCTCCACTGTAGCACATTCAAGAGTTTCTTTGTCATATTTGCTTTTACTGGAACAGATAGCATCTCTGGTTTCTTGGCTACTATTTCAGTGCAAGTGTGTGTGCATATGTATACACAGCCATGTAACACAATGTCAAAGTACATTCCTTAATCTGCCTAGATGGCCTTTAAGGCGAAAACAAAAGAAAACAAAAACACCCCATGATTTAATACTACTATTATGGAAAAAAAAATAATTCAGTGGAATGTGGGCATACAGGATTTTTCACCATCAAGAAATTTTAGCAAGCTCTTTACAGTGAAAGAGTGAAGGTTTTTGTCTCACAGAAGAATGAGAATCAGGAACAAAAGGGAAATTACAGATTGAGCTAATGAAAAAAAAAAAAAAAGAAAGAAAACAAATCCATTTAAAAATCACCTGGAATAAGGTCTGGGCCATTATGATGATCAGTCAATAATGCCTGAAGTTTCTTAAAGTGAGTTTTCCTAAAGCAGAGTGACATAATGGCTGTCAAAAAGGCTATTTCTACAGTAAAGCCATTTCTAAAGTACAGTATATTCAGAAAGGGATTTAAACTCTGGTTTGTAAGGATGATTTTAAGATTTTTCTATTAGAGGAGTCTGCTTTTGCAAATGGGGAATAATGATTTATTAACTTCAAAATCTGCATACAATGAAACTAAACTGAAACTGATTTCATGGTAAAATCATGTAAGTCTATATAACGAAGAAAATATGGCAGCCAACTGTTTTTTTGAAGGGGAACTGCAAGACCCATCCAGCACAGCCTAATCTAACATTGATATTCAAAGATTTCTATCATATGTCTGTAACAAGAGATTCAATTAACAATACCAACTTCTAATAAGCATCCCATAAGTACTGAGATAGCAACACTAATCTTTTTTCACTTTTCTCTTCTACCGTTGTCTATCCCACCAACAAAACCTGAGATGTACAGCACTACTCCTCAATAACTGAACAACGAATCACAGAATAGTTTCAGTTTGAAGGGACCTTAAAAGGACATCTAGTCCAACCCCCTCTGCAATGACCGGGGACATCTTCAACTAGATGAGGTTGCTCAGAGCCTCATCCAGCCTGACCTTGAATGTTTCCAAGGATGGGATATCTACCACTTGTCTGGGAAACCTGTGGCAGTGTTTCACCACTCTCATTGTAAAACGCTTCTTATATCTGGCCTAAATCTACCTTCTTCACATTTAAAAACATTACCCCTTGTTCTGTTGCAACAGGCCCGTCTGAAATGTTTGTCCCCATCTTTCTTATAAGCCCCCTTCAGTTATTGAAAGAGTGCAAAAAGGTGTTCCTGGATCCTCCTCTTCTCCAGGCTGAACAGCCCCAGCCCTCTCAGCCTGTCCTCACAGGAGAGGTGCTCTAGCCCCTCTGATAATTTTTGTGGCCCTCCTTTGGACCTACTCCAACAGGTCCATGTCCTTCCTGTGTTGGGGACTCTAGATTTAGACACAGTACTCCAGTTGGGGTCTCATCAGAGCAGAGGGGCAGAATCACCTCCCTCGACCTGCTGGCCATGCTTCTTTTCATGTGACGCAGGATATGGTTGGCCTTCTGGGCCGTCAGTACCCATTGTCAGCTAATGTCCAGCTTTCCAATTACCAGTACCCCCAAGTCCTTTTCAGCAGGGCTGCTCTCAATCCCTTCATCTCCCAGTCTCTATTGATACCAAGGGTTGCCTCAACCAAGGTGCAGGACCCTGCACTTGTCCTTGTTGAACTTCAGGAGGTTCACACGGGCCCACTTCTCGAACTTGTCTGGGTTCCTCTGCATGGCACCCTGTCCCTCAGGCCTGTCAGCCAGACCACTCAGCTGGGTATTATCTGCAAACTTAGTGGGACTGAGTACACCCTCAGTGTCTATGTCACTGGTGAAGATATCAAACAGTACTGGTCCCCAGTATGACCTCTGAGGGACACCTGTCTCCCTCTGGATATTGAGCTGTTGACCACTACCCTCTGAATGTGACCATCCAACCAATTCCTCATCCATTGAGCAGTCCACTCCTTAAATCCATACATGTTGTGAGTGACCATGACAAAAGCCTTACAGAAGTCCAGATAGACTACATCCATAATGAAGTACATTAGAAGACAATAAATTTGTAAAATTAATCATTCAAGAAGTAGCAAATCCTAGTATTAAGCTTGATAATAGGAAAGAATGCCAAGTAAATACTATGAAACTATAAATCTTCCAAAGGAAGTCCTACCAACATTATACAAAACACAACCAACACCAATCCTTTTGAATTTTGCAAACTCAACAATATCAAGACATAAGGTTGTTTAGAAAATATTTTAGACATTACTTTCAAGTTTAAAAATGGAAAAAAAAGCTTTTTAGTTGTGAAATCCTCCTGACTCCACAGATGGGTCAGTTCCAGATCTAAGATCTTTATAGTAATTACAATACTCTCCTATTTGTACAAATGTCTGTACTTTGGTTTGGTGCCAAATTTGCAGAGAAATCTAAATGCTACTGACAGTTCCCCCCTAACCTGTCCTGTAGCAAATCTCCCACTTCCAGTCCCAACACGTCCTCTACTGTTCCTGCCCTCCTCCGTCTCTGTCCCAGTGCCAGCTCAGATTTCTGCTTATTTCCAATTCTATTTTCATTCTTTCTACTAGGGGCATCTATTTCTCTTCTCACCTGTGTCCCTAACCTATACAGTTTCCATTCCCTTCAACTGCTGTTTTTCATTCTCTTTCCTCCTGTATCACCCTCGCAGTTTAGCATCCTTCAGCAAATCCTACCCATACTTCTTTCACCATGAGGTTCAAATCCCAGTTTAACTTCCTTAACTTTTGCAACCAAGTCTGGCTGTTAAGGCTTCCTCACTTCCAAAGAGCCCAAAGCTAAGCATAAAAGCATGGAACAGAATTTTCCTTACTCTCCCTTGTGCCTCTTGAAGTAACACAGAGGGTGTAACAGCAGTCTAGATAGGCCTAAATTAAATTCAGTCGTGTTACAGACGGCACATACGCTGTCCATACATGTGGGTAAACTGTGAGACTCCAGTTCAAACACGGGCACTCAAAGGATCTTGTTTCCACTGGTTCTCTTTTTGATCATCAGTACTAAAAGCTGGTTGGCTTGTTTCTAAGCAATCAAAAATGTCTCATAAACTGAGTTCACACGCTACCCTCCAAGTAACTGAAAACGCCAGAACTCTGATCTTTAGTTTCAATTGCTTTCATTGCTCAGCTTCTGAAGCACTGAACGTAAGTCTGATGCGTCATGTACCCAGCTGGTTTCATAAATGGGAAGTCTGTTTTAACATTTATTACAAAAATGGGTAAGAAAGCTGTCATTCTTCATTTAAATATATGTATTTTATGGATATTGTTACATTAGCTTTAGAAGCTTTTTCAGTCATTTGTACTATTTATTGCTTCAATCAAGTCTACAAAATATTTTACATTATTTCTAATGAGGACTAAAATAACAATGCACTTAACAATGAATTGAAATACCTGCAACAAAAGAAAGAAAAAGTTCCGAGTACAATGATTAAACAGAAGACAAAGCATGTTTGCTGAAACAGTTTTCACTTAAAATTTGTTTTCCCCAAATAACATGCTGAGAATTTTTTCAGCACAGTATTCCCATTTTAGATTATTATTAAATAAAAAATAATTCAGAAACATATAGTTTAAATGCAAAAGGGTAAATGATTTAACATGCAAGTTCTTGCCAGATGTTATATTTGCTTTGTATCAAGTAATTAAACATGCATGTGGTTTAGCAAAATCTGTTTGAGAGAGAAAGCTTAGAAGCTTTGTTTAAAGCTGCTTGCTTCAAAGCAGATTTTTGTGTTTTGCAGCATACTACGTATTTGTCATGTATTGGCCTCTGATTCTCATTCTGTCGAAACAACTTCCTTGGAGGCAACACTTCCACATATTCTTTTGCAGTTTGTAGGAAGTGCTAGTTCCAAACACTCAGATTCAGCAAGGTGAACACCTGTTTTACACCACCTGCAGTTTCAGGACACTTAAACCCAAAGTTACTGTGGAGATCTACTTACTGCATAAGTATGTAGAAACCATGTATTCTTTCTACCCTAGCTAGACTAATTCCCAGCGCACACGAGATTGGACACTTTTCCTTGCAGTGATCGATGAGAACACACGTGCTTCCCATGCGTTCTTGTGCCTTACTCCAGAAAACGAAACAGGCTAGCACAGATCTTCTCACTAACCTGTAGCACGACTGGAAAGGAACAAAGTTAAAGGGGGCATTTGGAATATACATATAAAAGGCACATCTTTAGGAGTTACTATAAAGGCAGCTGCTTATCTTTGCATTTATTTCACCAGGATAGCTAAGAGTGACCTAATTACCACGATGACTGTTCCATCTCTTTTAAGAAGTTGAAGAATGAACTTTACAGAAGATGAGCCTCCTTTACATATATCTGCTAAATCATGCTGACTGGCAGGGACTGAAATCCATCTTTGTTTCCTTGTCTCTGGACTATGCAATTGTGCTTCCTTTTATTTGACACTGAACCCATGAAACTTAAGATTTGCTCCTGTGCTGAAACACAGCTTCAAGCCCAGCCTAGCCCATGTTCGGGAGTTTAATTTCCATCATGAGAATTCCAAAATAAACCTTCACTAGAGAGTTTTCTCTCAGTCTTGGAGCTCTGATAGACATGTAGTCCAGTCTTCCTGAAAATCTGTACTTACTTTTGGGCTACTGTAAAAAAGATGAGCAACTCCTGTCATGCTATTTTTAAAAAATGAAGCAGGATGTGGTTGCTACTCTGTGTTAATTCAATACTGCTGATGCGTACTTAGTTTGCTCACAGTCACTTCCTAGATGCTTATTAGTTGGTTTAAGTAACCAGCATCTTGATTGAGTAAAGTCTTTGTTGTTTCAATGAAATAAACACAAAATCTATTCACATACTCTAGCGGAACTTTATCAATATAAAGATATTAACAATAGCATCCTTAACAAAAAGAAAGTATCTGAAGAAATCAGTAAGTATGTAATAAGGAACTGGATATAATTTCACCGTTGCTCCTCAAAAATTGTTTTTTAGATAAATAAATAGGACAACAGAGTCACTCTATTAATTTTTAGGAATGTAATGGTAGTCACTTTCCTCTGCCTAAACATCTTAGTCAAGAGGTATATCCTTGTGTTTTCATTTATGTTTCTGGTGATCGTGAATTCTAAATCTATGAAAAACTATGCAGACATGAAACATAAAAATATCAGTATACATGGCTGATCAGAAATACCTACCAGATCAGGTATTTCAGGAGATGTAGGCACAGAGATACCTAGTTTGCGCATGCTGAATTGGAAATTATCACAAGATCCCTTGAATAAAACTTCAAAATAACCTCAAAGAAAGATAAACGATTTATCTTTTTAAAATAGGAAGGCTATTAAATGAATTCTCTGAAGCTAGTGAAGAGATACCAAAGCAATTAGCTTCAGAGTATCCTCCTAACAATGGGACAACAATTTACAAGGGAAATATAGCCAAACTGAAGGATGCAGATACAGGGAGCTCTACCTCAAGCCAGGAGTTAGAAGCAGCCCAACAGTTCTATTGTTTCTGGCACAGCCTCCATACACTGCATAAAGCTATCTTGAGCATCTGTGAGTGCTAGCACATAAAATGGCAAAGGTTTCCAGCCTTGAAAGTATGAGAAACATGCTGAACTGAGGTGGAACGCACATCTGGACAAGTAGCAGAGTAAGAATTATTGGATTTCTCATTGCCTGAACAGTATGTTTGCTCAAACACAAATACTTTGATTAAAAAAAAAAAAAAAAAAATCACTTTGAAGTGATAGATTGAAAGAGATCCCTGCCCCATAACAGGGTTTCGGCTATTGTACATATTTTAATCCAAGAGGAAAAAAATCTGAAATATGTTTATTAAAACCTCATTATGTCTTTAGTCATGTTTTCTGTGCATGCTATTCTAGGTTTGATTTCCCACAGCATCCCAAATTATTAACTTCAATAAAGCAATAGTTCAATTCCACGATTTACTTCAGCCCTTGCAAAATTTGCCATGTTAACAAAGCTTAATTTTATACTAAATCAAACTGCAAGGTATAGTAGAGAGAGTTTGCATTTGTGTTTCTGGAATATAATTAAAATAAACTGCTATTGTAGCAGATGAAACATACCTTAATAGATTTGGGGAATATAGAAAGCCACAGAAATTGTTCACTACATTTTTATTATTGCACTGCAAACATTCTTTTTCATTGCTTAAGTAATCTTAATCAGAGTCAACAGTTACACAAAGACTAAACTACTACATTTATGTGAAATTCTTGCGGTAAACAATCAGTCAATATTGCCAATATGCTACAGATCCTCTCCAGGGAATAGACTTTTCTCTTTTTAAGAAATTGATCCACACTACTACTGCCACTGTGAAAAACAATACTGCATCCAAATACGCATGTGCATGCACAAGTATCCACCATATGCACAAAGCCCAAGCTTTGAAAGAAATCATAAAACATTCCTTGGTAAAGCTAGTAGACATTTGGAGTAATCTAAAAAAAAAAAAATTATCTACAGTCACAAACTTTAAGCCTCTGCAGACACTGAAAAGTAGCTACTGAAAACTTCTCATTTACACATATTGGTCAAATCTAAGCCTTAAAGAAGGGGAAGGTGATTCAAGCAAATAAACTCTCTGGGAATTCATATTGACAACGTTTGCTATCTTTTGCAGCAATTTATATGATTTACATTATGAACACATAAATGTGTAAGTTGCATATTTTTTTTTCCCTCTCCAATCCTTTCCCATTGTTACTCTACCTATATGCTAAGTTGCATAAGCAGTTTATGAAAATTATTAAAACCAAAAAACTAGAATTGGATTGTAAAGATATTTTGAAATAATATTATGAGGCACGCGATGAGTATACAGATCTATTGTAGGCCTATACACAAACTACTACTTAGCAAAAGGCAATTAACCATCTCATACGACTTTGACAAAACTTTTCCAGTAAACTCAGAGACTGAAAGAGTTATAAAGATAAGTCTGAATCATGAAATTATGTTTTACATCTTAGAAATAAAAAAAAATCCACACTAAGAAAAACTTAAATATACATCAGTAATCTTATCTTCTCCCTTCCACAATAGCATTTGTCTGCTGTTGTACGTGTTGCTGTTCCTCTGATTTAATAGAAAATTCATTAAGTTACTTTTAGATATAATATATACTTAATAAAAGGTATTTACTGTATTACTTTTAATGCCATTAAAGCAAAAAGTGAAAAAGCCAATGTGAAATGATTGACAGAACAGCAGCTATATGCGACAAGCAATACTGAACTCTCTCTCCTTTTTACAAATAAAATCTTAAAAGCACTATAGTCTCAAAGAGCCACAGACAGAAGAAAAATGTTTGGAATGCCACATACCACCTTAAAACAGTCAGAAATGAACACATACATTTTTAAGTTCTTAATTCCCTAAGTGTAACTTGTATGTAATCAATAATATAAAAGTTAAAATTCACTATAAAACGATACAGTGCTGAAAAAAAGGGAGCTTTTTGGATGATCACCAAGGAAAGAATAAGAAAAGGAAACGCCATCACTGAAGCTTCCCAGAAAACAACAGGGAGAGAAATTAGAAAGTAGGAAGAAATCCTTTGAGATAGGGTTGACTGAGAGACCATCAAGACAAAGCTCCTCTGACATCTGAAAGAGAAAAGATATATGTAACTACTGAGAGCAGCAGAGACTGCTTTCCCCCCGCTCCATTTTCCCAACTGAAAGTCTGGCAGGGTAGGTCAGAAGGTCAGGGTTCAAACCACCATAATTCAGCAAATGATTGGTATGTCCTTTATATCATACATAACAGGTTTGATTTCCTGATAAGCAGAGTTCAAAGTACAGGCATACCTTGTTACCTGTCAAGGATTGGTTCCTAAAAGCACTACAGCTAGCAATGATGGACAGCATTGCAACTTTTCCCCTACAAATTAATGTAATGGAGGGTCTTGGTATTTGCAGTGACTTCGGAAATAAGCAAAATCCAAAATCAGGAGGCCAATATATGCCAGCTGCCTCATTTTCCATTTATTCCCCAATAAAATTACCCCTTAAAACAAGATCTCAACAAAGCAAGTTACTGAATAATTTAAATTGGAAGGGAATTCAGGGGGTTGTCTAGTCCAACATCCTGCTCAGAGTAAGGTCAGCTATGATATCAGACCAGGTCACTCAAAGCTTTTACCACTTTGGTCTTGAGAACTCCCAAGAATGGAGACTGTCCACAGTAATGCCTACCTATAGTGAAAAAGTTTTTTTCTTATACCAAGTTGGAATCTCCTGTTTCAACTGCTGTTCTCTCATTTCCCAACCACGCTCTGCTTGAAGGGCCTGGCTCCATCTCTGTGGTGACCACCTCATTGGCTCTGGGGGCACTGCTGTCAGGTGCCCCAGTGGTCAGACTGAACAAACCCCCTCCTCCTCAGCCTCTCCTCATAGGGCAAGAGGTCCAGCCCTGACCACTGTGGTGACACTCCACTAGATTCACTCCAGTTTATCATTATATCATTTGTATTGGATGTCCCAGAACTGGACAACCCTTGATATCTTCACTATTCTCCTGCTAACCCAGCCCAGGATGCTGTCAGGGTACACTGACAGGCTAACACTGATCTTGCTGTTTCCAAAAATACATCTACTCCCTTCAAAGACAAGGATGAAGACGTGTAGTCACACACAAGGTAATTTGCATTTCCTTATTAGCATTTGAATGCTACATAAAAGCTACTAAAATATGAAAAATCATGTACCAAAGACTACTATAACTGTACACACAGCAGTTGTTTTAACCTAAGTAGGATACTGGAAAAATACATAGATTTCTACTTGTCTTTCAGACCCTAAAGGAACTTCTATTAAGCTGTCTGCAGGCCATCAAGGCATGCCTCGGCGCAACTGGGCAGCTCAGGAAAGTTTCTGTTAGAAGAGCAAAGCATGGAAAGACACAATAAAGGCAACAGCTCACAGAGATGGGTCTTACATAATCAAAGGATACTATAATGACTGACAGACAGGCAACAGGCAGGGGAGCACTGCTGGATCTGGCTTCTTTCAAATCTAAGATAGGTGACCCTTTCCTAAGTAGTGATAATAACTGGAACCACATTAACATTATCAAGGAGACAGTGCGAGGACCTCTCATTAGGGTCATTCATATGACTTAAAAACCAAGCTCATTAACTGCATTTCAGTTTTAGAGACAACTATCAAATCATAAAAAGTTGAATACTATACTAGCTGGTTTGTTACAATTTGGAAAATATAGGTATGTGTATGTGTCATTATCTAGAATTGAAAGAGATACTGCTTCTAAAAACTATTTTCCTGAACTGCACATGTCCTTCAAGCCAATCAGAAAATCTTTTGAAGATACACTTTGACAACAGCATCAATAGCATAAGAGAATACAGAAGACACAGCCCAAAACAGAAGTAGCCACAGTCACATTCTGCACACTCTTAAAAGCATCAAGCAGGCTAATAAATGAATCCTAAACATAAACAGATAGATCACCAAGCTGCTTGTGACACTAATGAAACAACCTCATTTTATTTCTAAGCAGAAGAGAGTCCAATGAATGCAAGTTTTTTTCTGAAGCAGCCTACCCCAATAAATTCTTCAACTATCAAATTATCCTAAATTACCTGCTGAGGCATGCAAAAAATGAAAATACTTCAAAAATGCAGTAACTATTTTGAAAAATAATCAGTTATCTCCAAGCTGCCTCCACTTTTGAGCATATTTGCTTTCACAACATACTTTTCTATGTTTTATCAGTCAACTGACAAGTTTAACAAAAATTTTATAGGCAGACACAAAAAGTATAAAAGCTATATAGAGGAAAAGGGGGTTGGTTTGTTTGTTTTTTATACAACTGAAGTTATTAATTTGAGAAAAGCAGTATTATGGGAAGCAGTTAGAGAAACAAAAATCCAGGTTTGAAAATAAGGAAGTCAATTCATAAATTATGAGGATACTAGCAAACTCTGCAATAAGTTTCAAGTACACCTTCTAAGAGTCATCTTAGATTCGATCACCAGCTTCTGAGAGACTACAGCAAAAAACACTGAAATGAATTCATTTTAGTGCATATAAATCAATGACTAATCAAGTTCTCCATTTCTCTGCTTCCTGTAATTATGACTAGCTCTCTTTTTTCCCTTCCTATATACCATTGCCTTCATTTTTGTATTCACCATTCTCTCTCGCCATTTAAACAAAAGAAAAAAAGAAAGTTTTTCTTCACGTGGACTATCACAATCCCCACAAGAATCACATCTGAGAAATGTAATTTTCCTTCTTCTTCTTGTAGCAGACTTGAAGATAAGTTTTTGTTCTTTCAAGTCTTTTCCCCTAATGGGACTTGTAGGCAAGACTCTGCTGATATTCAAATATTTGCTGTCCCAGCTGAGTACCTGGAGACAGTAATCTTTTCTTTTTAACTTTTAGGTCGAAGCATATCAAAGCAGACATCTTTTCATCGTGGAATAGAAAGCTCCTACTACTCTGTCTGTTGAATGCTTGTATTATTTCATTCCTGACATCATCCATTCTTTCTGCTAGAACTCCCAGATATGACTACATCTACCATACAACTAATGAAGCAACTGAAGATATAGTTCTTGTACTCACTGAACAGCAGACGGAAAGTTCCATCTAGCATAGCCATACTGTTAACATTAACTCCTTTGGTAAAAGTAAAGGAACCCATTCACTAAACAGGATGCTAAAAATATGGCTTTAACTCTTTGCATTCTTACGGTTTACGAGGAAGACTTCCACTAACAGGGACTTAGATGTAGATAAGAAAAGTTAATTTTCTTTTAAAATTCAAAGAATGAACTGTTGTTCAGTCTGACCATGCTAGTTACCAGTTTTGTGGTAATATTTAGGTCATGACTGAAAAACAGTCTAGTTACTACTGTACTTCAGTTAACCTTATTTTGTGTGATATGTAATTCTTTTGCCTTCTTTATTATAAGAAGGTTTAAGTAGACGGAGGTGTTTAATATTTTTCTATAGTATTTTGAACTCTTTTCCACTCCGAGCTCCATTCTCAGCATTCCATTCTTCAACTGCTAAAGTCTGAACCAGGTTTGAACCGGAGTCTAAGCTTAATCTAAAACTACTTAATAGCCTAACAGTTCAATTTGCCTTAATTTAAAATGGAGTCACTCTTTCAGAAAGCAACAAAATCTGCTTGCTGTCAGCTGTTCCTGAAGTTGCAATGTTTACAGGTATATAACACCACAGCATGCTAATCTTAGCAATACTAATGGGCACAGTTTAATGCTTTGATTGCTGTTATATAAACAAGATGGAGCTGGGCCCATATTTCCACTTCCTCCCACTCTCAGAATCCCTGGTAACAAGAAATACATATTAAAAGGCATGCAATCAAGAGGGTGCACTGGAACATGCATAAAGAAAACACGCTTTAAAGAACAGTTACAGACAAATTTGATTCCGGCTTCAGGACATCCACAGTGGCAGTGACTCCAAGCCATATTCCCCACAAAGACACCATGACTATGTGTAGGGAGCCTCTAATAAGGACTGCAGAATTATCATGCTGAAAGCAACCTAAAGCCTAAGGGTTTCAGGAGTTAAAACACAGCAGTGCAAATCCCAGGTGTCAACTTGTGCTAGGAACCCTTTCTGTGACACAGGCTATATTAGATCATGATTACAAACAGTAGAGCCGTTTCATTCAGTGAGAAAGCTCTGAGACATCAAGGTTCTCTAGGATGACTCTGCTACACACTAAGTATTTAAAAGTTTTGAGTCCATTAACACCAAATGGAAGCATGTAAGCTATACAAGCAGTGTAGAGCTTCAATGCAGAGGAAAAAGAGGGAAAGAAAGTACTCTTTGTGTTGCCTGATGCAGTTAAAAGGCCAAACATTTCAAACTACAGCATGTAATGAAGCACTGGGCACATTACCTCAAAAAAGGTCAGCAACCTAGCCATAAAAATAAGCCAAGAATCTGATTGACTCAGCCACACACACATTAACAAATACTTCCTCATATGAAGCTATCCAATGCTTGTGATAGCAGGAAGACTCTACTTCTGACAGAACGTAACAAAATTCAACAGAACTTGCTTGTTCATATAAAATATAAACTCTTTTTAAGGTCAAATGAATATTGGTTATTTGTCAGTTAGTACAACTGCAGAACCATACCTTTTTCACCCATTGTAGATGTTTTGATTTGTTTTATCAGTGACAAGAAATACCCTTCCCACGTTTCCTTGCTGGACTCTAACAAAGTTGTGAGGCTAATGACTTTGACAGACTTGAGAAGTTATAACTTCTATGCCACGTTCAGGGACATTTTTTTTTTTTTATTGAGAACAACTATTTTTCTTATTTAGGTAAATCCATATACATTTTTAGGTTTTGAGGAATCTAAATTGTCATCACTCCCGCCTAATGTTGTGTGCTAGGACTTTCGGTACATCACACTACACTGTTGAGTCTGTGCTGTTATCTCACTTGTGCTTCTGCATTAGTGTGTACTAATATTATACATAGCATTATTATACATGATGCTATGTAAATCAGCACTTCTGTCTTATTAATACTTTTCTTTTACTTTTCAAATTTCCATGTATTCAATTATCTTACATTCTTGCTAAAATGACAATTAATCTCTCATGTGAATTATTCTCTATCGCACACGGAATGAATTTAAACACTATAGCTGATCACATCAACATTAAAACAGGACAAATATGTTATTTTGGCACAGTAAAGTCAAATCCAGACCACAAAAGTTTGGATTACAGACAGACAACTTCCCCTCTTGACCGTTCCTTAGTATGCTATCATTGACACATACTCTACACAATATGAAAATACAAACAAGAAAAAAAATAATCTCCCAAATATATTTACTTAAAACAAGCAATACAAAGAATTAGGCACATTCAAAATTAATAAAAGCAGAGACCAGAACTATTTGTTTTGTTCAGATATTGCAGATTTACTGAATTAAAACAAACTTTGACAGTTTGTAAAACCAACATCCGCACCTCAAGTACCTTTGACTCCAGTCTAGATAAAGACATCTTAAATTAATGTTTTCTACTTTGACTTACGTTAACTACTGTTTGAGTGTTTTCACTACATTTCTCAGCTGTAACAGCATCTGTCATTCTTGGCTTGGAAGCAAGCTCTTGTATGAATGCGTGCAATCTTTTTTTGCTTCTTTAGAAATGCAGGGTATGTTCAACAACTGTACTATGGATCTATGAGAATCCAAAGCATGTGTTTAAAGTAATTCAATGCACGTCTCAGATCATGATCAAATACGGCATGCAACATGATTAATAAAATAAACAGTACACTGCAGTATTTGGTACTCTTATTAAGACAGAAAAGATAACCATAAATTTTCCAGAGAGGAGAATAATTAAGATATACCCTAGAAGGAGAATTATAACCAAAATAGAACTTAAAAGACAAAAAAAAAAAAACCAAAAAAAAAAAAAAAAGAGTAGTGACTCAGGAGGATAAAAACTTTTCCACAGTATTATTTAAAATATATTTCTTTCACTCTCTGTGATTGAGAAGTGATGCTGTCATTTTTTTTGTCACTGAGTTTCAATAGTAAAACTGTGTCTGTATTAAAAAAAAGATCTTTTTCCTCAAGATCTTCATAAAATATCATTAGTTATGTAAGTATTTTTAGTTCTCAAAGTATTACGATGATTAGCATTCAAAACATGAAATTGCTGAAATTGTAATGTGAAAAAAGGACAAAGAGCAAAAGGAAGAGGTCTTGAGCACAGTAAAGTTGGTAAGGCTAGAATACAGATTTTTGTAAAGGTCTAGAAGGCCATTTATGTGCGTTAGTGTCATATTAGCAAAACTAGTCATCTTTCATTTGGTGCAATCATATTTCAGTTACCTTTTAAAATTTTGGATGTTGTCCTTCATTATATTCCCTCCACAGATCCAGAAAGTTATTTTTTATTTTGGAAAATGTATCATGCTTCTAATTTTCAAACAAATTTAGTTTAGTATTTCAGAAGATTGGTTTCAAATGGTTCATTAGCTATTTTAGCATTAATGCAGCAGTAAGACAAAATTACTACTTTCTAACCATATTTAAAGATGACTGAATTGATATTAAATGCGTATGCAAGCAAAATCAACAAAGACCATCTTCAGTGTTTACATCTACAAATTTATCTGACTGTTGTTTCACAGGAATGTACTAGCACACCAACAGATACTCTAAGAGTTTGTAACATGAATCATGTATTTTAATTTGTACTGCTGGCATCTTGACATCAATTTGAATATACAAAGATTTATTTTGTAGGGTGGTAAAGTGAAGTAGGAATGCCAAAACAAGCAAGTGCAAAAAATGCTGGAACTGTTAATATTAGGGAAAAATAATAAAATACTAATAATGTAAAAGACAATTTTAAAAGTGATGGTTAAACATGTCTAATAATCCATAGGCAAAAATATTAAAATGTAGCAGGCAAGTGAAAAGTAAGCCTATTGTTTGTACTGTTTTACTATTCTCTTCCTAAAACTCAAAATGTCTTAAAAAGGCATTCTTACAGATTAAAGATTTTTTGTTTAACAGGACACAGAATGATAATTCATGACTAAAAGTTACTTCTGAAAGACAAAAAAGTAACATTTGTCTGCATTTTCACAACAAATCTGGTAGCTACATAAAATGTACAGAAGAGTTAAAACTTGCACAACGACAAAATCTAGAGGAACTTGTGCAATTTGTTTTATGCTTTTTTATAGCTGGCTAGTACAGAAAAAGAAATGCTCGTGAGGTTTGTAGGAACTGTTAAATGATAAAAACAAGGAATCAACCTGCAACTATTTGCACTTTTCACAAACATTACTCTCCCCGCCCAATTGAGTAATGCCAAGTTCACATTGATTAGTATCATACATCAGAGCTAAAACAGTAACTTTTGAAACCTACTTAATTTCTTTTTTAAGCAATTCGATTTTTGTATTCTATTAACACATCATTGAACAGCTGAAAATGTAAAAATAAAATATTAAAAATAGATTAAAAACATTTCAGGAATTATTGCTCAGGCAATCATATCATAACTCAATCCACAGAAAGCTCAAGGAAAGGAAGATGAGGCAGGAAAACAGAAGTAAAACCTACTCACAACCGATCTATTCTTATCTCACTAACATAAGATTGGTTTGTATTTCACACAAACAGAATTTTGCTAAATCCAGCTCTAAAATACTTCAAATACTTCCTTTATCAAGTTGTTAAGTTTGTAGAGATTCCTTGACATTCCTTGACATTAATTTGACACTACCTTTTATTGTATCATCAGACTACTACTTACAGCTTTGACATTAACGACTCCATTGTTTGCTTAAATGACATAGTTCATTGCTACATGTGCTGTGTACACTTAAGACCACTACAGAGGTGCAAAGAGGACGGAGCCAGGCTCTTTTCAATGGTGAGTGGTGCCCAATAACAGAACTGGAGGCAATGGGCACAAACTGAAACAGAGAAAGTGCTATCTGAACATCAGGAATATTTCTTTTTTTTTCCTTCTTATGTTGCTGCCCAGGACTGTGTCCACAAGCACTTGGTGGGCCTGCCGAGTGGACTGGTTGCACCAGATGTCCTCCAGAGGTCCCTTTCAACCTCAAACATTCTGTGATTTTGTAAATCAAAGTTTAGAAAGGCTTAGGCATCCATCTGTAAGTTAGATCCCCAGCAGAAATCTAGATACTGCAGTCTAAGGATTTTAAAAATAACCCTTTACAGCTCTGAAGCAGTAACCTTTATTTGGTCAGCTGAATGGCTCTCCAAAACCCACTTATTATGCTTATTAAATCTTCCCTCCTATAATGATAAACTCCTTCCCTCCTATATGATAAACTTAGATGTTTGCAACTCTGTTGTGGTATCCATGCTGAGTACACCTACATTTATGTAAATTTTATCTCATGTTAAGCACTTAAAGCAAAAGGATTGCACATCTTCCAGAGTGATGTGCTTCTCTGATATGCTAGATAGCATGACTCTTGTATTAATAGCATAATCACAATAATAAATAAGAATGCATATACAAATCCAGGACCTAAAGCAGGGCTAGAAAAGTTAAGGTGGTATCTCATTTCATTCCGACACTTAGAAGACAGAACAGAGGAGATGAACCTAGATTCATTACACGATATCAAAATAACTAAACTGCTAACATGATCCAAGAATGCAAAATACATACAGTTCCAGGAATATCTAAGGTACATCTAGTGGAAATGATGGTATCACACAAGATAGAACAGGAAATTATCTGAAATGTTGTTCAGAATTCCAGTCATCTGTGTTGAAGGAAAGTCAAGATTAAAAGAAATGGTACTCAGATGTTCAAGAGAACAAGGAATCTATCCCACGAGATGTCAGATAAGCTACAGTCTAGGAAAATAAAAGTCTGACTAAGATTTTAAGAGGGCAAAACAACAGATATTTAAGGACTAATGCTGGCATTAGAACTCCTTCTTACAAACCAGGAGAAAAATCTTAGAACAAAAAACTCCATCTTAATACAACACCTAAAACAGCTTCCATGAGTATTCATAAAGATCAGAGTCTAATTTATGAAAACATGGCTACATGCAATGACAAAAGGATCAATGATCCAAAAGGCTCATTCTTAAAATTATGTGTATAAACCTTACAGGTTTACTTACTTTAAGGCCAACCTACATTTTTAGGTTCGGGCATTTTTAAGTAACAGAAAAAGAAACACAAAAAGGCAATTAATATTGCTTTAAAAAGTTTAGAAGTTATATTCTGATTGTATTTTTGAGTATTTTTTTTAGGATTTGAATGACCGGCTTTCACAAAAAAATAAATACCCCACATTTGTGGGTTTTTTTTTCTTCCTCTTTTGTGTTACTTTGCTTAATTCTCGCATTATGTATATCGACACTTGTTGCAAATAATTCTGGGCAAATCAACATAACTTCCAGGTAACACCAAAACCTGCTAGAATAATTAGGGAGACTGACAGAGAAACAACCAAGGCCTTGAACTTCCTGGGCAAGTGCTCTAAGCACATTACAAAAGAAACAAACTCAGCCATTACCTCCTCTTGTAACAGTGTTCTGGAGTGAACTCAATGCTTTTGAATGAGTTAGCCATGATCTAATAAAAACAGACCCTTCAGGGACTTGAACAGAGTTCAAGCACCTCCCTACCCATATCAAAATAAGCACTTAACTTTTCCAAACCAGGAGACTTCCGAGCATGCACAGGGACCTCTACCTAGATGTGCTCCAACTTGGAATGCAAACAGATTTTAAGTGCCTCTGAGGTTAGGTGGTGCTTGAGAACAGGAGGTATTGCTAAGACTTTAGTGGAATCTAGTCAAGGAAAATCTGCCCCCAGATATCACTATGACAACCTGCTGGAAAGCCATTAGCATGAGCAAAACTTGTACTTATCAATCTTGTATTACATTTTAAGTAGTTACTGCTTATTTTGTTTAATGATGCTGTCACATTTAGACCCTGAGAGACTTACATGCATTTTATATTAGAGACAGTATAGTGTATTATCTAATTTTTGTCTGTCCTTTGTCTCCTTTTCTCTAAAAAGACAAATGCAAGCTTCCTCTTCATTTGGGTGTAGTAACTCTTCTAAGAGTTACTGTAAAATAGATGAGATTGAATCTTCTTACCCTCCATAGTTTCATTAACCAGATCCAATCCTTCGTGTAATCACAACGCTAGACCTACATAATCTCAATGAACTTCCATCAATCCAAATCTTTCCCAATCATGGAAGATAGCAGAGTCCATAAAAAGAAAGAAGAAAAAGTGCAGCACATAAAGTACATCATATTTCATAAAAAACACATTTGATTTTTACAACCAGCATTTTACAAACGCTTAAAGATTATCCATTGAAAGAGGACTCAATAAGGAAAATGGCAAAGCATAAAAGCTCCAAAACACATGCATTTGCAAAAAGAGGCTATGCTGAACTCACTTAACTCAGAAAAGACAGACAGAATCACCTCACCTTGTTTCAGGTGTTTAAGTGTGGGTATCTACATCTGAGCTAGTCACACAGACTCCTTTGTAACCATGGACTTATAAAAGAAGTACCTTATGGACAAAATTTCACCCCAGCACAGGCATTTAAAAGTTAGGCAAGACTGATGCCAGTCACAGTAAAAGCTCTACAGAAATCCATGTTCAATTCACTTACTTTTCGCAGAAACTAATATTTGAACTCATCCAAAGTCTAACAGTATATTACATTTAAAAAAATGCTTCAAAAGACCACAAAATCCTTAAACAGTAGTATGAACAAAACTGAGATCTCTGAAAACGGGTGTTCAAGGGTTTTCAGTGTTAGAACTGGAAGGATATGTTCACCTTGTACTGAATAAAATACTTATCAAGTAAGTTACCATCAATAAGATTTACAGTTCCCACTCCTGAAAATAGCTATACAGAAGTAACTGGATGGGCAGAATGGAAGAAATGGACTACACCACATTCCCAAACACGTTGCCTTCCACTCACCCAATCCCTTTGTACAGCTGTTTTGTTTTTACCTTGCTTATAGCATTCTTCCAGAGAAAGCTGGCAAACTGCACTAAACATTCTGCACTCAGATGAATTCCACTCAGTAAAGTTTTCATGACTGCTATCTTTTGTTTCATATATATTTTTTTCTATTTTTTTTTAAATTTTATGTTATGTTTTTACCCATCTCTCATCTTTATTACTTTTCCTCTTCTGCCCATCATCAATCTTCTAAAAGTTTCACAATAACTTGGACACAGGGGAAGAAGAATGTATTTGTATTTTTCTCACAAAATAACTATGACTCTCAATCACCAAAACTATCCTCTCTCCTTTTCTCGATTTCTCCTTGATGAAAAGTCAATGTTTAAGACCAACTGGGCCAGGGAGGGGTTGGGGGGATGACAGGGGAAAGAAGGGTTTTTAAATAAATAGGTTTCCTTTATCTGTTATACCACAGAACCAAGGGAAAAGAGATTACAGGAAATCTTTAAATGAAGGACTTAATAATCCAAGTTTTAAATGTTTTCCCCATCTTCTTCTGAGTACAATAAAAAGCTAAAGAAATTTTTAAGGCTGGTAATTAGAGTAAGAACTTGCTGATAGAGTGGTGTTGCATTGCAGACAACATACAGATGGTTAAATTGGAACAGAGAATAATCACAGACTTACAAAGTTATCCCTTCCACACATATTAAACTGCCAAGACAAATGCTGCCAACAATTGGAGACAAATTAGGATGGAATTCAAAGCCAGAGTGCAGAAATGTGAGTGTGCCTAAGCATGGGCATCAACACACAAGCAAAGTATCTAAGGTCCCATTATAATAAATGTTCCAGATACCAGGAGGCCAGAACAAAGAAGCTGAAATAAGACATATTCCTTCAGTAATAGATAAATTATAATAAACTTTCTCACAAATGGGACATTGGTGATTTTGAGGGGTTTCTTTGTTTGGTTTTGTTGGTTGGCTTTGGGGATNCCCCCTTTTTTTTTTTTAAATTTAAGTATGTCTACTCTGCCTCCACCATTTTTCTCCCACTTCACCCCCTTTACTCATAAATCCGTCTTAATCGTACATACTATCTAGTCTTAAGTCCTATTCTACTATTTGAACTGTCAAGGTAACATGTTAAGAAAAAGATTGGCATGTGTGGAATGGCATATATAACCTTAAACAACACCATATTAAAACAGAAATGGCACTATACTTTTTTAAAAAGTTGTAAAATTGAAACATTGGCATGAAGTTTCGCAAAATTCAGTTCATGTTCCTAAAGAAAGCTATCACTTGCTTGGCTAAAATACTCTATTTATAACACTTTGCTTGTAAATTTTAAGGCTTTTTTTCACAGAAACATTCTCCCTATTTTACAGCATGGTTAAAGCAAAACATGCTAAAGGTAAAAAAAAAAGACCTCTGCAAATGCTTTTAGGCTAATCACAAAGGATACTTCTGCATTCTGAAAGGTCTATTCACAGTCATCATCTTAGTAAAATATTATTTGGAAGCAATTTCCAAAACTGGATGTAACATTCATTTACATGTATCTGCCAAGTTTTTAAATGTTTTAGAAGCTAAACTAAAACATGTTGAAAATGACTCATTGTGGTACCAGAATATGCACTGTAGGAAATAAGAATCATTTACAAGTGGGAGAAATACACTCACACTTCATCTGTGGGAATTCACTAGACTTCCCTTCCAGTAAACATTATATTTTAAAATAATCATGGAAAATATGTTTCTTTCAACTGAAGTTTATGAAAAGATTTAGACAGCTGGCGTAACAAAAGAGACTTACAAAGATAAATGTAAAATCCATCTTTAAAAGTAACTCACAAATAATTCTGCCAAAAGATATCAATTTAGCAATAAAAAAGGCAATTATTTTTGCTTACTCTAATGGATAAACAAAAACTTTAATACAGTTGTTCTTTATAAACATATAACTATTAGAGACAAAGGACAAAATGGAAGATTTGACCATTTTACACAGTAAGAAATTGCTGGGGGGGGAACCCTGACAGACAGATTGCCATGAGGTAGCTCTTTTCTAACTTGTAGCATGTGAACTTTCTGTTCATCTGCACACTTTAACAATACAAATCCCTTGCAGCAAATACACTACTTTGTGAAGCTTTTTCCTTCTTTGAAAAGAGATATTCATCTGGCATCAGGAAAAAAACATGAGATGTGCCCCAATTATCTATGCATATAGAATACTTTGAAAAAAGCCCAGAACTTTGACATAACACAGAAATTAGACCCAGATATCACAACTAGTGTATGGGAACAGTCTCATAAGGGACAAAGCTTAAACCAAAAAACCCAGCCCCACTAGCTTCTAAAAAGTACACTGCCTGTAAAAACGAAAATGCGTTAGATGAATATGCAATAGACAAAAATTACAATATTTCCTCACATGGTTTTAGGTCTAAAAATCTTAAAAAATCCTCAAATCAGGATAGGTATCAACTGAGGTTCCACTCCACCTAATTCTGGGCATTTCACAGGGGCACAGGATTTACATCAGTCACAATGTGTTCATCCTCTATTGTTTAGAGCAACAGTCCATGTTGAGTATACACAGAGATTCAAGAGTCAGTTAATTGCCTGAAGTGAGTGGTGTATGAAGACAAGTCAAGGACTAGGGGTTCTAATTACTTTCATCTACTTATAGTACCATTTTCCAGAAACAGAACCCTTCCTGTAGGGTTTTGAATGGGGCAAATTCTTCTCCCCGCTACAACCCACAACCAGCTCCAGTGACTCCAGCAACGTATCCAAGGTAGAATGGGAAGATGTCATTTTTTTGAAGCATCTTGACACTTAGAGTCTAGATAATGTTTCTGGAAAGGAAAAGGTTAAGATCTGAGAGAAATCAGAACAAACATTAAGCAAACTTTCAGAAGAGATGAATTAGATGAATCAGTGCATTTCTATATCTGTTTACCCATGGCAACAAACACTTTCCATGAAACAATTAGAATATCCATGAAAACAATTCCAGATGACAAGTTCCACATCAAAGCTTAAACTAGATTATATACATAAACATGCAGTAGTACTTCTGTTAAAATATCAGCCAAGAGACGCAGCATTTTGACAATATATCCAGTATTTATATTTTAGGAAAGATATAAAAATAGGCTTGTAAGTGCAAGTACATTTACATTTCACATGTATATTACGAAATCTAACATTTTACGAAAAGACTAAGTGATTGACAAGTACAAGCATTTTACATAACGCCCAACCTTCATCTCAAAGGAACCTACATTACATTCCTAGTACACACATTTCTACAACTACACTGCCACTTGATGGAAAAAGCCTACTTTTCTTTAAGAGAAAGTTTCTCAAATTATGCTGCCTGTATGAGTATTTATTCTGTGGGTGAGAAGCTGGCATAAGCTATGGTAATTTTTTGGCTTCTGGAGTAACTATAAGGGGTGTAAACACACACACACACACACACACACACACACACACACACACTACCTACCCTCTCCATGCATAATGGAAAGAATTTTGCAGGATAGTCTGTGCAACATCATCCTGCCTGTGGCAGGGGAGTTGGATATAGACAATCTTTAGGGTCCCATCAAACTCTAACCATTCTGTGATTCTTAGTTATCAACATCAGTTTCCTTTCAAATACAAAAACCTGGTAATGAACAACACTTATAAGAAAGGGTTGAGCAATACATGTTCCTATGAGCAATGTTTTTATGAATTCTACCTAGTGGTGAGAACTATAGAAGCCCTTCATTACTTGCCAGTAGAGCCCCTAACTTTACCCTTCCACATGCACCCTTCCACTCCATCTCTGCTGGCTTTCTCCAATTCCCAGGTTCCCTTGTCCTTATTGCCTCTCACTGCAGTCCTCCTAGCGAGGTTACTACATCCCCAGCTACCATCAATAGCAGTCCAGCATATCTGCTTTCATGCAGTGCTCCCCTCAGAGACCCATCCAAAACAAATGTTCCCATCCCACTTTGGTCTTGCTAAAGCTCTGTTTGTAAGTAATTTTATTTTTTTTTTTTGGTAATATAAACACAGTTCACATTATACGCTGATATCATAAATAACTCAAAGTAGTACCAGCTTTTGGTGTGCCCACAATTCAAATGTCATGTCACACCTAAGTGCCACTATGGCTATATGCTGTTTGGGAAAAATGCTACCACATCACCACCCGACTGCTAGCCAGGATCAAGGTATTCTTTAGCAAGCTCTTGAATTCTGTTAACATTAATTGCACGTTCATTTTGCTGGTTTCACGGAATATTCTTACAGTTACCCAGATAGTCATATAAGTAGACACAATTGTGCCTTTAGATCATTTAGCTAGAAACACAAACAGCTGTAAAGATTATCTAAATAGCTTTGCACTGAGTAAACTAAAGAACGTGGCCTTCCCACTACCCAATACGTGAAGCAATACATGCTGAAGGCATGTAGTTTAAAATAAAAATAATTTAAAAAAAATAATTTATTGGTCTCCCTGAATGTAAACAACTCTGAACCAACCTTGACAAAGTCTGCAATACATTCTTGAGGAAATCTTATCTAGAAACAAGAATACATACTGGAAGTCAGGCCTACAATCTTGGTTTTCCTGTTCTCTCCTTATCAAGGCACTGGTCACCAGAGAAGCCAGTCTCATGAAGAGAGAAAGCAGTGAACAGGCTGCCAAAGATTCACATGGTTGTTCCATCAGTTTTCAACAGTGGTTTAACTAGCTGTGAGAACTACATGTGATTATCATAATGCCCTCCTCTTTTGGGAAGTCTTCAATAGGGTCAAGATTAATCAGGCATATACAGTGTTCGATGGACTAACGCCAAAGGCAGTTTATGGCCTGAAAGTACTGCGACTCACTTACATGTACTGTTTTGGTAGCATGTTCATGAACACAGTAAGATGGTCCTTCATTTATTAATTTACAAATGGACTAGCTCCCCTCAATTCTAGAACAGTATGCTACCATTTTCCTTATTCACAAGAGTTGCTTACATGAAATGGTATCCCCACTATGCAAGTGAGCACCAGGCTGAGAGCAGAAGAGTCAGGCTTCCAGTTATACCTCACATTTTTTCAACACTTCAATTGCAACTCTACAGAAGTAAAGCCCTGGCCAAAACACAGCCTAAATCACTCTCTCATAAATGTTAATATTCATGACTAACATTTCAGAATTTCCCACAACTGTACCATCCCCGCTTTGAAGAATTTAACTTTTGAATAGGCACTATAATACACAGGTTTGGTAGACATATGCAACAAATACTGCATCTATTTATGACCATATTGTTATTTGTGCCTTGTTTTTCTTCCATCTTCTAAAATCCATATACTTTTGAGTTTCCCATAAACAATTTCTTTTCTCATCTGCATTGAAATGCTAATGCTTTGGGCTACCTAAGGCTTCTGGGGGCTTCACACACAAATGTAATCCTTTGAGCTCAAATGGTTAGAAACATTCCAGAAATGAGTATTATTTGCATAGATAACCTGGCACCCATAAAAATCTTTAAAAAAAGAAAGTAAGAGTCACATCAGCTTCACCTTCGATAAATATTTTCACTTATATCTTGTCAATACACCCAGCCTAGGCTTTTCAAAGCAATACAAAGCACATGCAGTAAACAGACTGAGACGTTTTCCAGGATTTTTTAGCTTCTGTTCCACACAGAATAGCTGTAGTGTATCAGACAAAAAGCTAATGCAGGCTGATAATCCCACCTCCAACTGTAGCCAAAAAAGTGTATGTTTTGAGTAGAACAAGAAAAACCTTTGCATAGATTGTATTTCTCCCTAATCCTCTCCCACTAGTGTTCAACTATTTCTAGCTTAAGGACTTCCTGAATTTGATGTGGTTTGTACTTGTTAAGTAATTCTCAAATTTATCTCTGAGCTTTTTCAGTCTTCCTTTGAACCCATGTAAACTTTTAGCACCCTAAATGTCATTTGGTAATCAGTTCTAAAGGACCCATATTCGCTTATCCTGTTAGTGCTCATCAATAATGAGCAGCTGTGTGCCGCAGATCACAAAAATGTGTATATACATTAGGGATACTAGCAGTTACAGCAAAATCACAGCCTGCAGTAGAAGTTTCAACCTTATAATCCAAGAAATACATTAAGACAAAGCAGCAGCACCCTTCTATCATATAATTTCTCTTTGAAGGAATTTATAACTGCTTTCAAAGTTGTTCTCGAAGGACACAGATAAATTTTCAGCCTTCCCAGGCTAACAGAAACCCTATGGACTTAAAAGAGTAAATAGCTTCTAAGGTACCGAGCGTAACAGCCAACACAGAATTTTAACATTTTGCCTTTACTAATCTTAATGTTTCAAGATGAAAGCATTTTAGCTAGCAGGAAATGAACAGGTAAAATGAGAACACAAAGGCTTAAGGAAAACCTTTATGATATGACGATATGTTCACATTACAGCCTTCCCAAAGCATCCTTCAGAGGCTAATAATATTTTGTTAGAATTATTTCTTAGGAGCTGGGGCAAGAGGAACTTAAATAAAGAGATTTCTAGAGCTATATATGTAATCATTGAACATTCCTTGCCCACTAAAGGAACAAACTTCAAAGCCTACGTTCCAGATGTAATGAGGCTCAGAAAGGTCACCCATCAGCCTAACTTACCATTCCTATGAGTCTTGACATTGATAATTCTACAACATCGGTTACCTCATAACTGTAACTGTCTTGGTTACAGCACTTAAAGCACTCATTCTGGAAAAGCACTATCTTAGCTGAGAATGTAAAATTGAGATTCTTATTAGAGAACAACCGAAGACAACTAGGTATGCTCTAGCAAGTGTACAGCCTGCTACTCATCTCATTTATTTGATCAGTTAATTAGATTTTTCTCCTGTTTATTAGAATCATCCATTAAGATATAAAGCCCAAATAAACATATCCTTAGAAGAAAAGGGAGAGTGGGAACCTCCTTAGTAATTTCAGAAGAAATATAGGATGTGTAGAACTGCTTTTGTTAAGAATTTCATCGCTGCTTCTACAGCTTAGAAACAATTTAGGCCCGGTCACCTGAGAAATGGACTTTTTCTCTGCTTCTCCATCATACTATCATTCCTGGTCCTTCCACTGCCCTATATGCATTGCTCCTGAACTTCCAAGAGGGTGTCTTCCAGCAATTTCCATTACATTCATGGAACTTTACACTTTTAGCTGCATCTTGTACTTAACATTTTCATCAGGAGAACAAGATGATGGTCATTTATGTGGGAAATGTGTAGTAATTATATTGGCTAGGGCTGAAATCTGGACAAAGTCTAACAATGACAGTAAAGGGCTCAGCTTTGTTACAAAGGTAATCCTAAATGTTACCAAAATTACAAATACACATTATAATAGAGAACTTATAAGTGAATACAGAAGCAACAAATTATCATTACCAAAAAGTATTTTAGAAAACATTAATGTCATTAATTGAAATTGAAGATTTAAAGTAGTAGTAATTTTCAAGATTCACACAGCTTTTCAACACAAGAGATTACAAAGTGCATCATATAAAAAAGCAGCAGCCTTGCTAGGAAGGAAAAGGTTATGGCAATATTTTTTTAATACAGGGTTATGGCAGCTTTGACAAAGAAATATTTTAGTCATAAGTTTTCATTGTGGATCTTTTTTTTATTAATATTTAAATCCTCACTTTATACAAGTGTTCTTGAAGAGATACTAGCCCCTTGTTTAAATATTAACAGTAAATTCAGCACACAAATACATTGACTTAATAATTTTAAGATTAGAATCCTGTCATTGCAGTCAGGAACATCCAGACTATAAAAAACTGATAATAGAAGAGGCAAATATTATTAACACAAACATTAAAATTAACTAAATGTATGATGTTGTAAATGCCAGTCTAATAGTGAGATTCCTGCACATGCAGCAGTGATTCTAAATGCAAAATGGAATATTTATTTATTCAGGAAATTTATCCTAGTTATCTTCTCATCTAAGATAGTCCCCTAAGCTTGTCTGCAATTAAGAAGACCTAGGGATCTTAATTTCATTTAATTTAAACACTTATTTTATGAACAGGACTGATCACCTCTCTCTACAGCATACAAAGTTTAAGACAGATGACTAAAACAAGATAGCATTAATCTCGCCTCCAAATGAATTCTAGGAAGTACCACAATTATGAAGAGCAAAGACAATAGCAGTAAAGAAGAGATTCAAATTATAAAGATTAATAGATGGACTAAAATAAGTTTAGAAAATGTATACACTGCTTGCAGCTGACTGGGAAGAAAGCATTAAATAGGTAAAACAGAAACATACAGAGAATTTTTTGCACCCATTTTTTAGACCTATGAAGCATAGACAATTGCTATCAAGAAATGTCAATAACTTTTATTCCGTTCTGCTTTTTGAGAAAGACTTTTCTAAATAGAAACACTAAAAATGCTTCTAAAGATATTTTTACCTGTCACAGATTGCCCATTACATATCTAATAGTTTTAAATAGCTAAGTTATATACGTCAGCTTAGAAATGCTTAAATAATAATCTAAAATATTTTTAGATTTTTATAGAACAAATCTAAGGCACTAAACTATTTTTTTGAAACAATCATCCTGGCTTTACTCAGCCCCCCAAAAAATATATAAAAATGCCCTTTTATTACCTGTGCATATTCAAATTAAAAAAAAAAAAAAAAAAAAAAAAAACCAAACAAACAAACTTAAAAGTATCCATTTATGTCATAGACATAGGCAGGAATTTAAACCTCCCACTAGCTTTTACAAAACTGATTTTTTTTTAATAGGTAGTGCCCCCTGCAAAGTTGAAGGAACAGTATTGCCATAACACAATTTTCTTGAATAGTCCTTTTCTGCTTACTGCATATCTATTTTGCTTCACTTTATTTTATCATTTCCAAAACAGGAAGAGAAAAATCACCTTAAGTGCATCATGTGAGCAGCAATCAACTATAACAGAATGCAGATTTTTTTTGTCACTAAGAAAAATACGATTTTGTAAAAATCACTGCATTTATCGATTTCCCTTGTGTTCTCAGTAATTCTGGAATTTCTAAACCAGTTTCCATTGATAGAGCTGAGCTGTACAGTCCTGGGAAAAAAAAAAAAAGTTATACTCCTTAAAGTTTAAAGGAAGTGAACAATCCAAGACAAGAAGTGGCTGTTGCAGGCGTCCCCTGAGGTGAAGTGCTTAGGTGAAGTAGTAATTTTTTTTAGAACATGTGTGACATTGACCAGAATTTAATCCAAAATACCAAATCAGTTAAGTTTCATGTAATTGTCACAGGTAAATGAAACATTGATTTTCGCACAGAATTCATAGCTGTAGAATAGCAAAGAGAGCAACAAAACCTACATCCTGACATCATAGTGATCTACTCTGAAGTTGAAATCGCAGATTCTTTCTTAATGTAACTCCTTCATGACCGTTATCACTTTGGTATTTTCTTGGCATTTGTAACAGCCAAATATTGGCATTTGTAAACAGCTGTTTACAAAAAGCTATTACAAACATCAGTGAGAAAAATGAAAATAACTGCACTTGACTAGAAAATTGGGTATTAGTTACACTTCTGATCACAAGATTTGCCAGGGGCTTTGTTTAACCACCGTTCAGGCCAGTCAACATTCCACATACTCTTGAAGCTTTCAAATGTGTTTGTTTATACAGATTATGATACCAGTGGTAACTAGGATGAGTCACCTTGTTTTCACAAAAGTAGAACTAGCTGTTATAATCACTTAAATATAGAATTGGACAATGCAGGTACTCCTCTTTTATCTCGGGAACTTCTGATGGCATTAAAAAATGTCTTTGTTCCACAGAACTGCTGCACGTCAGTCCACAGTAAATTCAGAATTTGGAGTCTTCTAAGTTAAGGCATTTATTCAATCTCATCATACCAGTTTGTTACTTTGCAGCTCATTTAGGTAGATGATTTGGAATGTGAAAGAAGTCACAGTCTTGACATCTGTACTACAGCTAGAAGGGAGGTAGTTTTTAAAGAGAAATACTACATTTAAAGAACAAAAGTATGTGTTTTCCATTTTCCAGGTGAAATTTTTTTTGATCTGAAAAGCATAATCTTCTGAGGAATAATCTACTACTTTGAACTCTAAAAAGCAGCATTAATCAACTTGTTAACTTATATAAATAATAAAAAAAAAAGGAGAGTTTTACTTAATTGGAGAGCTTATCAGTAAGAAAAAGCCATGGGAGGACAGAAGCACGAGTGTATCAAACAAGATAATAAAAAACAGCTTATTCCCTCCCCACCCCCAATCTGAAGATTGCATTTTAAAATCTTTGTAAGTTTCTGATTGCAGGGGAACTTCCCCCCTCAGAGCAACATGAAAAAAATTATATGAGTGAAAATACAGCCGAACAGAAAAGTATTTTCTCCATGGCTCTTCTGTTTAAAAATAAATATGGTAAGAATTATAAAGTTAGTGTTTTCATTAAAAACAAGAGATTCTGCATACTCAAAGTACTATACACCAGATCTACTTTCCAGAAGAGTTTCTAGTTAGATATGAACTTGTCACATGTCATAGGAAGCCTTACCACAGTGAAAGGTAGGAGTCTCAAAGAAACACATTGTTGACTCACATTACCATTTTATTTTGACTCAGGAACATTTTTGGACAAAGTTTTTTGGTTGTCCCCACTTAACTTGCTTTCATTGATTCATATTGTGAAGCCATCATCTCAGTGTTTGTTAGCTGAATTCCTTTTTGGCAATACAAGAACACCTACAATGCACTCTAACCACTAGAATACATTCAGTACGCTTGGGCCCATTCAGCCCAAACTAGAATTAATCTGAAGTTGAACCCCTGAAATTCATCATGGATATCAAATCCTCTGACCCATCTTGTTTATTCTAGAACTACCCCTATTGTTTCACACCACTAATTAGCACTGACATTTTTTCCAGTCCTTTGTGGCTATGCTGGGGCAATTCTATTTCTTCAGTAATATCGCCACTGTAATTTAGGAGTTACACATATAAATTAAAAGCTTTAATTACATTGTACCCATGCTTAAGCTAACAACATTTTAGTTGATTACTATTCGTAATTAAAAACAATTCCACGCAAAAATAGTTCACATCAAGCACTTTCTTTGAGTAGATGACTAGGTGGCACGGCTGTTTAATAAACTGACCTTTTCATTTTAGAAAAAAAATAAAGGTGCAGATTAAACAATGAATCAAGTCCAAAATTAAGAATGCATGACAAACTTACCTTGGATAGCTTTGATTACTGTCCATAGCACTAAATTAGCCCATAAGTTACCATCTCTAATATTCTAAATTTACAAAAGTTGAAGATGAGGTGCTTCAGTGCAGGATAGTAAGACTGCTTATAAACAGGCAGAAAAATCAATCATAGTTTCCTTCTCCATATGAATAGAATTGTATGTTTGTGTAGACACTACATTTTATACATGGACTATAATATTAAAGACTGAGAATAGACAGCAGTACAAAAGAGCAGCATGTAGCAAGCATAACTACTGCTCTTTACCCATACTTTAAAAAATTCTCTATTAAAGTCATTATATGAGATAATTTTCTACTTTCAACTAAAGGAAAAAACAAAAACAAAACCAGAACAGGTTCAGAGTTTGACCACTACTACTGTAGTAGTCGATGAAATCTAGTACTAATGAAATCCACATTCTAGCTATAAGATGCATAATTAAGTTTGTTTTTCTTTACAGGATTGTAGGAAAAGAATCAGACTTCCACATTACTACTGCACTGGTAACAGAGCAAGTTTACTACCAGAATTAAATCTGTAACTGCATTTAAACAAACTGTAATTCAATTTACTACTCCTTATATATTTATATAGTTATACCTTTGGATTTTTTTATACGTATTTTAGAGGATACTCACTGTTCTAAGAGCTGATCGTATTTCCTTAAAGCATCCTTTTCAGCAATAACTGCTCTTTCTTTTTCAGCAACAGCATTATCTCTTGCTTCTCTCAAATTTCTGAAGGAAATAAAAGTTAATCTGTCAAGAACCTCTTAGGAAAACAACTGTTTTGCTTCATTAACTGATCTCAATTTCAATACTACCTCCTTCAGTTCTTATAGAAGGTCTGTCTATATGCGCATTTGTTACAGAGGCTTTACTTCAGATTACTTTCATATATCCCAGCAAAGCTTGTCGTTCTAGAATTCTAAAAATAATGATCAAACCACCTATTTATATGTAGAAATACAGAAGTAATTCTGGAATACTAGAACTGTAAACGACTTATTTATTGTAGGAATTTAAAAAATTCCAATAATTTTGCTTGATTACTTCACTGGCAATTAGGGGAATGCCATCCTCATATCTGAGATGATTCACAGCATTTTTGATAGAGTAGGAGAAGATTAGCTAGGCATAGAAATCCTACTTTCAGATACAACTAATTGGCTAGTTAGTTCTATATATATAGGTTATCATATATCATTGGTCTCTCCTTCTGGCTTCCATTGCTGGCATAATCTTTGATCTGTATAGAACTATAACTTAGCACATTTTATTGCATTCAATCTACACATTTTTTGAACCAAGAATCAATCAAGACTCGCAAGCTATTTCACTCCTTTTTCACTGACACAAATGAGAATAGTATCATATGAATAATACATACAGTATTTGTGTTAAAAAATTACATAAGTATTAGTAGTCTGCTAATCTATAGTCTGCCTGTAGCATAACACTGCAGTAAACTGTACTGTGGAAATACAGATTATAAACACCATCTAAGCAGTATCTCCATTATTTGGTGCAACAGAGTAACAGCCGACCTGCAAAGCAAACAGGGGTTGCTGAAATCCCAGACACATTCGCTACAGCCGTTTTTGAGGATTTTACTTTAAGCTACTTCTGTTTTGCTCCTGTGGCCAGAACACCCATCAGCATTTGGAATATATTAGATGATCTTAGAAACTCCTTTCAATTTCGCTTCATCTAAAAGGAATCCTGTTCATGTGCTACAAACGTGAGCACACCACCACAAATCTAAGTGCAAGCAGTGAGGCAAGGAAAAACGTGGCAAGCAGCAATGGCTAGGGGGTTTCACTTCAAAACCACACTTTTCATCTGAACTGAGCTGCTAATGTAGATGCAACCAAGCTCTTCCCACTGAAGTTGTTTCTTCCTCCCCCTTCCACACATCCCCCCCCCGAAACTTTGGGACTTAAAGCAAAGTGAAATTATAGTCTCAGGCAAATTTTGAAGAGAAAAGTCACAATATAGAAGTAAATGTAAAACTATTAAGCTCACCAAGTACTACTCTAGGTCATTTTAACCACATTAAAGGGACACAATTTTTGGATGAAAGACTATTTTCAAGACTAGGGAAATGTTATCAATAACAGTTTTCTGAACTCGAATTAATTCATATGAATAGGAAATAGTCACTTATGAGGAATTAACAAAATTAGGTTAGCAGTTAACTGACTATGAGAGCAAGGTGCCCCTGCCCGTGGCAGCGGGGTTGGAACTCAATGATCTTGGAGGTCCCTTCCAACTCTAATGATTCTAGGATCCTATGATGACAAATTGTTTTTTTAGAAATTGAGTTTGAGCTAGTTTAATCCAGGGACTCATCTTGAGAGCAGATTCTTCAAATCTCATACCAAAATAACAGAACATGTTAACTAATTCTGTTAACAGCAATAAGTTCAAGCATATTATGTCTCAGAGTAGGAATGCAATAGTAGAAGGGGGATAAAAATTAAATGGTACAAGACATATCGTGAGAACAAACTATTCTGCTTAACTGAATAGCTAATCAATTGAAAATGCAGTAGAGGGGAAAAGGACTTAAGTGAGGTACTGCTCAGACAACAAGATGACAGTCACAGGTGTGATGTAACTTGTGTTGAAGTATTTTCTGACAGAGCTAGGAAATACACTAGGGAAATTTTCAGATTGTGTGATTGATTTTAAGAGGTAAAGCACCTACCTGCACTATAGGCCATATGGACCACCCAAAATCTAGTAAGTCTATCATACAAGTGAAAGTACCCTTCTAAAATGGGACAGCAATACTACCTACAGATTCATAGTTACAAGGAAAAAAAAAAAAAGAGGTGGGACGAAGGCAGAGGAAGGCAACCAAACACAAGGGCATCTATTAAAGCTTTTGAAATAAATCTCTTAGCATCTGTCATTCATTGCACATCAGTTCACATCCCTAAACTATTCTAGAATGCACAAACTGCATTCTAGTCTGAAGCAAGCCATAAGACGTGCTCAGGGAGAGCACGAAACACACTCAAAACTACTAAATTTTGTTTGATCTATGGGAATAGACTACAGCTAATCCAAAGTCAAACTTCATGCAGACATTCACGTGCCCTGTGAACTCACTCGTGCTTGCTATTGCAAACACAACCATTGTTTGCTAAAACTAAGCAAGTTAAACTGCTCCCAAATAAATTAAGACTGAAAGCACCACCTTTTTATTGGTTCTCCCCTCACCCCCTCATTTTAGATTCTTGAACTGACTCATCCAAGTGTAAAGTAAGTAACAATAAATTCAAGGGAAGCATCAGACACATCGGGCTTGGCAAAGTGGTAAGAGCAACTGAACACTAGCTTAGCTGTAATACTATTCCATGCTTTGAGCCTGAAGATTAAACCAGCAGCTTACCTTTATTTTCAGATACAATCCAGCACCTCATCACACAATTTCATTGCAAAACCACTTTGCTCCCAATTTGGGGTTCCACTTCTCTCATCGTTGAGGGGCACCTCAGATTGGGAAGCACTGTCCTACAGTGGAATTTTTCAGTATTTCATAAAAGGATGCTAGGCTAAAAATCCTTTTTTTTTTCCTCCAAAATATGAAGTCAAATTTAAGGAATTTACGTTTCAGAAGTAATTATTTAGAAATCAGGAACAAAACTCCTGTAAATCGGTTGCAGATAAAAAAGAAATATCCTTCAGTAGCTTTTTCATGCTACTGAATAGTAGCTTTTTCATGATGTACAGACCCTTGTCAAATCTCCAACAGTGGAAGTTTAAATTCATACTTTGTAATTCAGAATAGATTCGCATACCGGAAGCGGTGTGGATGTATGCGTGTGTGTGTATATTTTACACTTGCAAAACTACACAATGATGTAATTTTTTTTTAATTAGAACCTTTCAGTTAACTGGAAGACAAACAGCAGGAGTCATGTTCTTTTTTCACTCTTCTGAGAAGTAACAAAACTACCTATTAGAGGAACAGATGCTGATGCCACAAATATCTTTTTAGTACAGTCATTTCCTTCTCCACAAAAGACACTTTCAAAATACCTACAATGAAGTTATAATTAATTATTATGCAGCCCTGCCATTTTAAAAGAATACAAGGGGCAAAAAACAGTCTCAAAAAGAAATTCAGTGCCACAAGCCCAAATCCTTAGATCCCTAGAGGTTTATGTATGTGCCTAACCCTGCATATAATTCCATGTAATTCAACAATATGACATAAAAAAAAAAACAACCAACAAAATTCAATATGCAGGTCTTTGCAGGAGTAGGATCTTCTTCAAAAGAGGAATTTATAATATTTTTTAAATGTTTTTTTTTATGTTTTTTTTTTTTTTAATCACAATGATATAAACCAATAGATTTATTTTAGAAAGGTTTGCTGTCTTCCCTCATTTTTTCTGCTTTACTTTCTCCATCAACACCTTCTCTTCTGGTTTCCTGCCACAGTTTCAAGATTGTCCATACAGAATGACAGGTAAACCAAAGCATTTTTTATTAATTAACACTATATATCTGAACAAACTTGAAGCCACTGTTTATCTAGAACATTAATTTTAATAATGCTTTTCATTGAAAGTGTTGGATGCTGATCATTTAATAAGTATAGCACCATGTATTTACTGTACACATATAGTTTCATTTCAGTTTTAAAAAATCTCATCAGTTTTATAACTGAACTAAAATTCTTATAAATTCTCACATCACATCACCTCTCAACAGCCAGTCAACTAGGATTATATTGAAGCACAAAACATTACATGATCATTTTTGCCCCAATTAGGACATAGCCTACATCTTATCTACCTGTTTTCACGTTCATACATCTCTTTTGAAGTGCTTCTTAGTTGCTCAATTTCTTGATTTGTTTTCAACCTTATTTGTTCCAACTCTTCATGCAGGTTTTTTTCATATTCTGCTTTATAGTGGTCTCTGTAAATAAACAAACACACAACATGGGAAATTAAAATTAATTCCACTGGCCAAACTATCAAAACTTCAGGCACAAATGTACAAGTACAGCAGAGCACGTCTTGATTTTACATATTTCTTACTCAATTCCCTTCCAAATTGCTTGAAATACATTTTATCCTATGTTGTTACACAAATTAAGTGGAAAATCAATCAGGAATAAATAATACTTAATAGGAAATAAATAAGAGCTTTCTGCATACTTTATTAATTTGTTAAAAAAGTAATTTATAATTTAATTGATTAACCATAGAATGATTAGAGTTGGAAGCGACCTTAAAGATCATTGAGTTCCAATCCCCCTGCCATGAGCAGGGACATCTCCAACTAGAGCAGGTTGCTCAAAGCCCCATCCAGCCCAGTCTGATGGGATCCACTTCTGGGGATGGATCATTCACTTCTCTGGGCAACCTGTTCCAGTGCCTCACCACCTCTACAGTAAAGAATTTTTTCCTAATATCTGAATAAATTTCCCTTTTTCAATTTAAAAGTGTTACCCCTCATCCCATCACTAGCCCTAANATTACATGCTGTGGAGATTTGTGAAGTCAAAACCCCCCAAGATTTGGGAATTCGGCCTGTCAATGTGGCATAAGTTAATTAAATTATATAAGTTTTTAAACAGCAGGTATCAGAGGATTCTGGGATAAAATAATTTCATTTCAGAGCAATATTGCCATCTTTTATTAACTTTGTAAGCCCATGACAGATTGTGGGGAATCCCATAAAGAATTTCTCCTACTAAACTAAAAAAAAAAAAAAAAACAAAAAAAAAAAA
>VZRU01009759.1:0-25114 GCA_013398155.1 Pedionomus torquatus | reverse complement strand
TTAACCACTTCAAAAAAAAATTAAATTAATTCTTCCCTTTCCAAAGTTTTCTAGCTTCTTCACCATCAGGTAAGGGTTGACTAGCTTGCTAACTTACAATTCTGCCATGCTACTACAAGACTTTGTNAAAAAAAAGCAAAAAAAAGCTTATGTTGTGAGTACTTAGCAGCTAAAGAATGTTAAAATTTTATAACATCTAGTTAATGTTCAAGGATAATCAAATCAGCAGTGAAGCAAGTGGTAGAAATTAGAGGTTTGGATATAAAAGCATATTTATGACGAGATGTGCATTTATATCTACAGAAGCTTTTAGATTTCTCCTACTTTCCACCTGTGTGATACCCCATAATTTTTAAAAATCGGTACTTCAGCTGGCCAAACACATTTCACATTTACTAAAAATCCCCAAAATATTTAAATGCCAGAATGCTTGCTATCCAGGTTTGCCTGTTTTCTTTTTATTGAGATGCCAAATTTCAGTTGACCCTTCAGGATAAACCTAAATTTATCTCCTCTCCTTCCTCAAGTGCACCATACTATAGCAGAATACTTTATGAAGATCTTTGATACAATTAAATAGTTTATAACATAAAAAATCCAAACAAAAACCAAAAACCCAACACACTGGAATGTAAGACATCTATCAGGAACTTCTTGTGTTCTTCATGTTATAGGAAAAAAGAAAAAAAAAAAAAAAAGAAGAAAGAATGCCAAAGACCAGGACCCCAGCTTACAACTCTTACATGCAGAATCAATAAGTATTACTTTTTTCCTGGTACTTACACAATTTCACAATTTGCTATTACTGTTACTACTTGCCAAAAAGAAATTTCTGCAATTCCAAAAGCTGTACCTTCCCTCTCATGGCAAGTCTGTTAAACATAAGGAAGGTTCGCTGAAAAAAATGAGAAGAATCTGCAAGTCTCGAACACCCAGTGATGTCACCAGGAGACAGCTCAAAGTGATGCTTATCTTCATGATGAAAAAAAACAAACAAATGTTATAGTAAGAGGCATATTCTGAATATATAGCCTGACTGCCAATGCCTTTAATAAACAAGTTGCTGCTGAAGCAAAGGACTATCATTTGCTATTTTTATTCCTGACCTGCTGTTACCGTCTTTGGCTTGAGCAGTAATTAACAATGTTTTTGCTTTACCAAATTGTTTCATCTTCTTCAAGCTGCAGACTTCAATGAGCTTATTTACAGGCCTATTATTCATAAATATTTATACTGTGAATAAACTAAATGCGATCGAACCATCTCAATGCAACTATGTATTTCTTAAAGATGCTTTAAGATTAAACATATAAAGGGAAATCTTTTGCATTGGTCTGTGCTTACAAATAGATTCACAAAAACTGTAGCTATGAGCTGCTGCCATTCATCTTGCCAGAATCTCAACCAATTTTGAAGTGTGTGTCTTTTCTAAAATTTGGCAGGTTAATCCCTCCATTTCCTGAAGTCTGTAGTTTTCTAACTAGAGTACTCCAGTGCCAGCAGTTCTGATGGTGACCAGAAAGTGAATTATTCTTCATTCCTAAGAAAAGATACTTGGGTTTGTTCTCATCCCCTTCATTCCTGAATTACAGCATCCAAAAGAGATTCAGATGCAAAGCAAGCATTAAAAAGCCTCAAATGCTTCAAAAGGTAACAAATAGAAGCTTATTATCCACACTGATGTAGTACTAATGACTATAGAACGTCAATTAGTTGGTACAGTCTTCTCCTGTTCTACTTTTATACCTCCCTAATAGATCTGACAAATAAACAGGACTCTGTACAATTCTTTATAAACCTAATTTCATAGGTATCTGACCAGAGAGATAGATGGTTTAAACTGTTGAATAGACAGGAACCCACACTATGGGACACAGTCTCATGAGATGCACAGTGTGTACACATGCATGGAAAAATACAGAGGGCCAGCTTCTGCACTATTGCAGATCACGTGCACGTTTTAAAGCATTTTGCAAAAGGACACTATTACCCCAATTTTGCAAAAGAAATTTTACATTAACATTTTTACATTTTACATAACATTTTTACACTATGAAATGACTTATTCAAAGTTCATCAGCAGGTCAGCAGCAGAATCTTCAAATTACGCTAGGCTGCCCTATACATGCTGCAGTCCTATACATGCTGCTGAATACATTACACTATCTTCTCTCCTATGCCATATCGTCCCTGTAAAAGAGAATAACAATCTCTAGAGGAGAGTAGATGTACCTGCCTTATTCATCACAGTTAATATCTGTCCTGTGAAAATCAGCATCATGAAGAGTCACAAATACCAATGATGTCAAGAGAGGGATTTGGTAACAGTACAGAATCTCTATGACAGTATCAAGATATCTAAAGGCAGAGTAAGAGTCAAAGAATTTCTCTTTAGTTGGCATCAAAATCCAAGAGACCAAATCCAAAATCCAAGACCTCTGATATCCCAGACAACAGCAAGGAAGGGTAGCACAGTATCTCAAACTATATTAGAGTCAAACTATCTAAGTCTCCTTCTAGGTTCCTCAAATGGAAACAGGTCTGTAAAAGTGCCTCCATATCATTATTACAGGATAAGGATTGCACAGATTCCACATTATATATGTAGTATGACATGTAGCTGAATAACTTAGTGTTTCCTGTTCAACATCCCATACATACATAGAATCATAGAATGGTTAGAGTTGGAAGGGACCTCAAAGATTATTGAGTTCCAACCCCCCTGCCATGGGCAGGGACACCTCCCACTAGACCAGGTTGCTCAAAGCCCCATCCAGCCTGGCCTTGAACACCTCCAGGGATGGGGCAGCCACAACCTCTCTGGGCAACCTGTTTTAGTGCCTCACCACCATCACAGGAAATAATTTTTTCCTAATATCCAATTTAAATCTCCCCTCTTCCAGTTTAAAACCATTACCCCTTGTCCTATCACTACACTTCCTGACAAAGTGTCCCTCTCCAGCACTCCTCTAGGCTCCCTTTAGGAAGCCGCTAGAAGGTCTCCCCGAAGCCTTCTCTTCTCCTGCCTGAGCAGCCCCAGCTCCCTCAGCCTGTCCTCATAGGAGAGGTGCTCCATCCCTCTAAGCATCTTCGTGGCCCTCCGTTGGACCCATTCTAACAGTTCTTTGTCCTTTCTCTGTTGAGGACTCCAGAGCCGGACACAGGACTCCAAGTGTGATCTCATGAGCACAGAGTAGAGGTGGGGATCACCTCCCGTGACCTGCTGGTCACGCTTCTTTTGATGCAGCCCAGGATACGGTTGGCTTTCTGGGCTGCCAGCGCACACTGCCGGCTCATGTTGAGCTTCTCATCCATGAGCACTCCCAAGTCCTTCTCCTCAGGGCTGCTCTCCAGCCATTCTCTGCCCAACCTGTATTTGTGCCTGGTATCGCCACGTCCCAGGTGTAGGACCCTGCACTTGTGTTGCTTGAACTTCACGCCATTTGCACTAACCCACCCCTCAAGCCTGTCCAGGTCCCTCTGGATAGTATTGGATATATATATATGGATATATATACGAATATTTATTCATATATCTATACCAATTAAAATAGCATAAGGATTTAACACCATTTACCTATGGAAATCGCATATAAAGATCAATTTATTTTTCACAGCTACATTTAGGAAATCTATTCAAACTGGAGATATGAAAGACTGATACCTCTAATAGCCGATATGAAGCGTACTAGATCTTAAACATTTGTGAAAATTAAATATATTTCATTCTGCAATAATAATTTATATTATTATTTAAACACTCCTGTTTTTAATAAACGTCATTTGGGGCAGTTATGTAAAACATGCACTTTAAATTTTTTTTTTCCCTCTCTTTCTTAATTAATTAGTTAGCTCTGTAAATTTCTGTGTACATCTAAGAGAATAGTTGCAACAAACTTTCAATACTGACATCTTCACTGCTATAGTCTTATATCAAAAGTTTAAAACAAATTTTCCTGATACACATGTTAAGACCCAACAGCTACACAAATATAGACTAGCTTTCTGAAAGTTAAGTATTTTTTAATAAAAGAGGATGTGTGCAAGAAACAAGGGAAATCAGTTAGTTAACTTATCTACTGATAGAAGTGAACACAGCAACTTACCTAGATGCAACATATTTTTCATACATTTCTTCCCTAGCTTTTTTGGCATCCTGTAGCTGAATCCGAAGTCTTTCAAGACGATCTTCTTCATGTGCACAGCGAACACTAAGCTCTATGTTCTGGCGATTAAGATAATCTTTATCTTTTTGCAACAAGTTGAGGGATTGTTGTATGGTTGCCAGCTATAAAAGGCATTAAAAAGAACACTTTAACAGGAACTTCAAGATAAATATTTAACCTATGTACACATATTTGGGATTTCATTTTAACTCTCTTCTGTGCAATCACCTGACCAAAAAACTCTACTTACACTTACGTTTAACATAAGTTGGCTGAAACTTATGCTGAAAGAAGACATTAATAAAATCATAATTTTATGAGTTTTCATTATTTATTTCTGGTAATTAGCACCTGAAAAAAACCTGCCTCAGTATCTAAATAGTATCAAATAGTGATAGTACTGTGTAGTCAGCTCAACTGATGTCAAGTCTTGGTGCCAACCTGTCATCATACAGGCTACAACATTCTCAGAAACAGAAGTGAAGAGTTTAAGGGCACCAGATTTACTATTTCTTTATGGAGCAATAATCAAAATGCTAGTTCTGGGGCTGAAGCATAACAGGATTATTGCAGACAAGGCAATGTTTCAGGCTAACATCAGGGGCGAAGAGGGTTATGCATGCCTTGTTTTGACTTTCATTTAGCATGTTGTTATAGAAGGCTGAACGTAGAAACATGAGTATCTTGCAAGTCTGTAATAGCTTTCCCAGTCACCAGATCAGTCATCTTTACTACTCCAAGAAGAAAGTGGTGTGGGAGAGAGTAGTTTCCATCTCTGAGTTGAACAGTGTCAATGAACAGCCACAGAGCATAATAGCACTGGTGCAGTGACCCAATTCCTTACTCATCATAGCAAAATGCAGTTTTATCACCTTAAAGAATTTTGCCATTTAAGCTCCTGAGGATGCCACAGGCCAAGTTTAAAGAATAATAAATCAATACCAGAAATATGTCCCCCAAAGCTATAAAGACATGTACACATTTTACATAGAAGTCACTCAAGTTATGAAAGGACTAAAGGTTATTTAAGGGAGATACTTAAGCCAAAGACATGGAGCAACTAGTTAAACAGCTGAAAATTCATGAAAAAAAAAAAAAACAACAAACGAGGGTTAGAGGCATGCTTCCCTCCCGCTGCCTGCTTGCTGAGCATCACAGAGGGTAAGGTATAAATGCCTGTCCTGTACTTTGCTTTATTTGTGGCTCCTCTCTCCACATAACAGGTTATACACACTCACAATGAACAGAGACACCATGGATTTCTACATGAAGTAGGAGCTACTACCCCTCCAGCTCCTCCTCCCATGGAATAAATACTGTGTAAACACAATTGTATGCTCTTCCAATCCAGAAATTGTGATACTATATCTGCATACACAAAACACACCATAGACATTCCAAGAGACTCAAGTAATCACAAAGTTGGAAGTGGTATTTTAGCTTAAAGTAGTAAAGTTTAAAGTTTTACTCCCTCTCAGATTAACGTGTAAAGTTCATGAAAAAAAGCCATTGCTGCTGCTACACTGCAGTATTTAATGCATACACACAAACATGATGTACATGACAATATTTCTTTTGCCATTGTTATCCACTCAGAACAAACCTGCACTTTGATGTCATCTTACAGTCTTAGAACACTGATGAATAAACAGCCTAACAAAGCCTTCAGACTGATAAAAGAGAGGAGAATATAAAAGATACTTTCTAATAGAAACTCAGTTTCTTCCTTAGTGTTTCAGAGTATTTCTATGGCTACCTGTAAAATCAGGCAGAGGAGTATTATCTTTGAAGTGGTACTTAAAGCCACTATTCTATCTGTAGCACTGTTACACAGAGGCACTAAGAAACAATTTCCCCTGAATTCTCTCAGGCGTAATGGGTCTCATTTACTCAGCAGACAAATTGTTAACACACAAAGATCCTCCATTTGACTGTTGCCTGGGCCAGTACAGAACTCTTGGTGGCATTGCGCCTTCCATATCACATTAAAAAAAAATTAAAAATTAATTCAAAACAACAAATTGATTATTTCTCTATTCATTTTGGTGTTTCCTAGAAAGATTTCTATTCAGAAACACAGATTAAAACAGTCTTATTTTTGCACTGAAGTTGCACTGAGCTAGAAGACATCTGATAACTAGTGAATGATAATATAAACTGGATAATATGGATTAGATAGGCAAATAGGAGTTGAATGAAATAAACATGAGACAGAAGTGTGCCCTGACAGCAAAAAAGGCCAAGTGCCTACTAGGCTGTGTTAGCAACAATGCAGTCAACTGGCTGAAGAAGATTAGTATTATCCTGTATTCAGTACATGTGAGAGTGTATTTGGTGTGCCATGTCACATTCTGTGTTCCCCATAAAGACATACGTTCACATACTGGACCAAAACCAAAAAAGCTGTATCAAGATGGTCATGGACTGTACGTAGCATGTGATATACAAGGGGTTGAGAGAAGCAGGGTTTTCTTCAGCCTTGAAAGGAGAAATCTGGATGGGGAAAGTCCTGTCATCTTCATCCAACCAACCGGAACACACAGAAAGAACCAGACTCTTGGAAGTGTGTAGTTACAGAACACAAGGCAAAAGAAAAAAGCTGTAACAACTCTAATTAGCTTTTACAAAACCTTTTTCACAAAAAGCGTGGACAAACACTGGAACAGATTGCCCAGAAAGGCTGTGGAATCTCCATCCTTGGAGACATTCAAAACTTGACATAGTCCTAAGCAACCTGACCTAAGTTGGCACTGCACTGCATGGAAGGGTTAGACCAGCTGGTCTCCTGAGGACCATTCTAATCTAAATTATTCCATGATCCTGACAGACTTGATTAGACAAAGATTCAAATTCCTGAGGTGGAGAAATAGACAATTACTGAAATAAGAACTTTATGTTTACCTCTTTTGACAAGTCATTTCTTTCTTTATCTTGTACTTTGTGTGACACCTCTAATATCTCATATTTTCTTCTGAGTTCTGACAATTCATGTTCAAATAAATCACGTTCACTGTTAAAATAAAGTGAAAATATTAGATGCATGAAGTGCAATGAACAAGATTCCTGTGTATTTGTAATTTCTCAGCCTTCTTTCAGTTCATGGCATTGACTTCTTCCAACCAGTCACTCATAGGCCAATTAGTGATAATCTTACCTTTTTTTAGTTGTTAACATCTGCAACAGGTGATAATAAATCTGAATATAAATCTGAATAAATAAATCTGAATTCCTACTCTAAATTATTTCATCCTGCTCTGGTTCTTCTTTAGTGTAACTGAGTTATACATTTCTCCTCTAGGAATGAACTGCAAATACCCTTATCCATCTTTTTAGTTTCATCAAGCTTTTGATGCTGACATTCTCTTAAATCTTTTGCAGAAAATGAAGTTGGATTAAGAACTAAAGCAACTTCTCTCCCATCTTCCTAATCAAATAGAAAGCAATGTACACTTGTTCTTAGTTGCTGCTTTCCCTTGCATACAGTCCCTTGATACCAGAAAGGGTTGTACTACTCAGGTTTAAAATATACTTGACACAGCTGCAAGTTACGTTGGTGTCCTGAAAAGAGTGCTTTCCATAGGCATAAAGAGGCAGCTCTGTTTCCACTCTGACTGTCAGAACGGAGAAATAAATGAGCCAGTACAAACGTGCAGTTTGGAAAAAAATTAACGAGTTTTACATTAAGCATAGCATAGCTTTAAAACTGAGATAACTCGTAGTACACCAGAAGATTTGACATAGCATTTTTAAAGGAAGAAACAAACCTGGAAGTTATTAACTCCTGCAATGCTCCCAAATATCCTCATGCAGTCACACCAACAGTGCTCTCCCCTCCCCTTCGTCTGTGCCTACCCAGATGAATACAACCTACTCTCTCAAATATAGTTTTGGCACATTCATTCATGCCTTTTTAAACTCAAGACTATTTTAAATGTACACTGTTAAACACTGGAACCATTCACATGAAAGTTATTACAATCCCCTTATTAAGATGCAGTTGCACATGGGAAGCAAACCATAGCATCAATCCATGCTATTTGCAACAAACTTCAAGGTAGATTCCAAAGTTGTTTTAGTACCTATAGCTGTGAAGGGTTATAAAGAAGACAGACCTCTTTCAAATGACTTTCTGGCAAAGTCATTTGTGTCAGTAACTGTGCCTCAGTTCATTCAGTATGAGCAACTAAGGAGCTGACAGGTATTTACTATTCATAATCCCTATTTTTTTAATCCATTCCCCAACAAATGTGCCAAAGGACAGATTTCTTGTACTTGAAGCACACTGAAAAAGCAATTTGGGAGCTGGACTGTGAAATACACGTCTATGACTGTATTTATAAGAAGTCCATTTTCACTATTTTGCAATTGTTGTTTATGAGGTGGGCATTCAAAGTATAGGCTAGAACTCTAAAAATCTGTATTTAAAAAAATGAAAAGAGACCCTTCAGTTAAACCAATTCACTAAGGTAATCCTAAGATTATCTGATAAAGAGTGCTCATAACAGCCCTTTCAAGTTTATGGTTACAAGGATGTCTCAAGTTGATAAATACTAATTCCTAAGGTCCTACCCTCTTAATTTACTGTGTAGGCACCACAAAGGTACAGGGCCATTTGTTAAATCACTGATTTTAAACTAGGATGAAACAAAACAAACAAACAAACAAACAAACAAAAAAGAGTACTTGTTCTAAGATGCTTGACATCAGCAGCTCCCACCTTTTTAGTTGCAATGAGACTGGTAGGCTCTTCTGAAAACACAATGAACCCCTAAAGTTGTAGAAAGATAACTTGATGCACCAGATTTCAAAGTGTTGTAGTATTACAGCTGCAATATACTACAGGAGATAACAGAACTGTTGGTGGATTGAGGTAATGAAGAGTACTTGTGGTGTACACAAGCCAAAAATCAAATTAAAACATCAACCTTGACTGACTAGAGTTTCATCTATTAACCTTTGTATGTTAGTAGAACACTTGAACCACAGAGATACCTACCTTTTTACTTTATCATAGTTCTCTTGTCTATAATCACCTTGCTGAATCATCTGCTTGGTATCAGCCAGTTCCAATGTTAAACGCTGGCATCTAACCTCAAGCTCTGACCGATTCTTCCTCTCATCTTCATAGCTCTAGAAGGTAAGACATTTTGAAATGATGACAGCTACACTAATATTTATTTAAAACAATCACCAACCAAGTTTTGTGATGACCTCTTATGAATATTCAAGTGGTAGTATAATCATTTGTCTCAGTATTTGGAAATCTAGCACACACCACAAAGTAACCAGTTATACTGATACTCAACTTATTTTTATCTCATTCTAAACTGTTGATTGAAATTGTAAAATGGTCACACATTATTAAAAATAGGTATGTTAAAAAATAATAACCCTCATATATACAGCTAGTGGTCTACAAATCTATAGTAGGAGCACAAATGTCACACCACCTTTATAACATTGTCAAACAAATTTCCTTGTGAAGATACTTGCTGGTGCATTTGAAATAAACAAACAGGATCAGTCCTTTGGGAAGTTTGGGAACTTCCATCATTACATGAAAAATTTCAATCAGTTACAATTTAGGAGTATCTGGCAGCTTATATTTGCTGAAGCATATAATTCAAAACTACAGTGGAAGAAGGAAAAAAAAAAGCAAAAGAGAAAAAGTGCTTATTTATTGCTCTATCAGCATGAATTTCCTTTCTCCCTTCTTCTTCCTCCACATATACTTTGAGAAACTACTTTAGGAATTTTCATTTTATATTTCATATATCTATTAATTTTCACTTGCACTAAAATTCCATTAGATCACAATCACAAAATTACAACGCTAGAAGCTTTCCTAAGATTTTGGATGACATATGATTATGTCTTCTAAGGACATGATCATTATTAATCCTAAAATACTGATATGTATGGCTTATTTTCATGTTTAATTAATGGATTAAGCAAATTAACACTATAGAACGCTTACTTCTTAAAGCAATTAACATGCCACCATTTGTAAAGTTGACATTATAGTAACGGTAAAGCCTCTGTCAGCTGTTTTTAAAGGTTTAGTTTACAAGTTAGCTAGAGCTTCAAATACGTAACATACAGGTGGGAGTACCCTGCTATACAGTGCAAATATGCCTCACCTTGCATTAGGAAATGGTTGTAAAAGCACGTAACTTTTAAGTGCAAATTGAAAGGTTAAATTTGGATACAATTCCCTTGTGCATATCCTGTGGCATTCTGCTGCTAATACCATGATGGAACTCATACCCTTTACAGAACGGGTTATTGAAGCTCTGATGGTATTACATACTTAGCAGCTAGAAGATAACTGCGCAAAGTATAAAATTAAATTGTTTAACCTTTGGACAAATTTGTCATAAACAGCTCTGAATCACAAACTAACAGTACAATTAAATATCTACATAACCTTCTAACACCCAAGAACTAAATTAGGTTTTGAATTTTATTTCAACAAATAATTTGTTAATGTCATATAGCAGTAACAACTCCAGGGAAGGAAGTAAAATTCCTTTCCAAAGTGATACCAAGACATAAAGTATTAAACTGCTACACAGAAAATTAAAGAAACAGGGGGGGTGTGAGTTTTGTTTGTTTTTAAAAGATTTACTATAATTCTTGAAGAAATACTAACTCTACCACACAGATCATTGTTTTCCAACTATCTAATCTTCTCAGTGTCAGAGCTGTATTTTAATCACAGGAAAAAAATGTGACAAGGCAAGATAATAACTAGTCTACAGGCTAACACACAAAAAATCCTATATAGTATACAGATCTCCAGGTAGCAGATACACAGGATTCTGCACTTCTACAGCAATACATCTGAAAGACACACAATCAAGATGCCTGTGCTTAAGAAAAATAACCCTTGCTTTGCATGTGATGAATTTAATTTAGTTTATAACAATGTCTATATACCCCAAACTGATTTTAAGATCTCTGCAGCTGAACATCTTTATCTTTCAATTTATCTTCAAGAGATAGCTTGGAAGTCTTCCTGAACTGCTTTGTCCTGATGAAGCAAAAAAGAGGTTTTAAAAGAATCAAGATACAGAGCACTTCCAAGGACATGAATGAGGTCCTTAAAAGAGCACCAGTAAATAAAAATATCTTAACTCCAAAAATTGTAAAAAAAAATGAAAGGCCAAATAGTATTTCCTCACACAGAACGTGGTTGTAATGATCCTGCCGATAACATATGGTTTCTCTCCAGCTTCTTACTACTTTTTGCTACTGCAACTCAGACAGATGTTAGGGGGTTAACACAACCCAACTGATCCTATGTGAGATGAGTAAGTAAATATTGGTTGAAGAAACGATTAACAGAGTTGTCTAAGAGACCTAACATTAACAGGTACAAGTGGTTTCTACAGAGCATGTGAAGCAGTCCCTACTAAAAAGTGCTTCCATTTCGTTTACAAACACTGTTGACAGATGTTTTTGGTAATAACATACTGAACTTGCAGGATCAGCACCATTAAAGATCTAAACTGGTGGAGAAACTAAAGATCTAATGACAGAACCCGGTTTTATGGTATTCAACTTTACTGTTACCCTCCATCTGGAATGAATAGAGGAGCTTATAGCTGTCACTGAAATGAACACCTACCCAAATTTAAAGTAAAAAAATCTACGTGACACATAATACATGCTAGGGATTAGTTGATCATTCAAAAAGCCTTTGGGGATAAGAAGATAAACAACAGAAATGCAGGGAAAAGATTCATGAACCAATCACACAGAAGTAGCACAACTTCTTCAGTGTCAACAGATAAGCCCATGGAAGATAGTGACCCTGCTTTTAAAAAGCTTATTTAAAAGAACTTCACCTTTGAAGGATCACTTACACAAGCCAGCACATTCTGCTCATATCCTAAGGTACCTAAGGCCCTATGCAAACGTACACACTACTATGCCACCAGGATGTGAAAATCAATTCCCTCAAGTTATTTGGATGAGGTGCTGCTACTTAATAAAGATGACACTTTGTTTCAATCTGTTCACATAGTAAGCATTCTAAATTTATTGGTCAGTTCATTATTTACAACTGCCCAAATGTCAAAAAGAAGTTACATATAACTGGATGAATAAGAGATCTCTTCTAGTATGTTGATATGAAATTGCTAATCTGCCAAGGACTGTAGACGAGGCACTATCTGCCACTAAAAAATCACACACAAAAAAGTTGAGCTACTTCCAAAACATGGAAGCTCTGCAAGAAAGGTATGAAAAGCTTAGGCATAAATGCCCCTATTGCAAAGGGAAGTGGGGGGAATAAAAAGTCCTTTCTCATTGCAACTGAGCTCATGAGAATCTTCAATGAAATATTCTCAGCTGAAAAGGATCCATAAGATCATTGCATCATAGACTAGAATTAAGCCATTTAGTCCTTCTGAACAATAACGAGCAATCTATACAAGTCTTGGCTATATATCAGAAGAGGCAGAAAGACTTTGGACAGAAAAGGGGATTTCTATAGAATGTTTTCTTGAGTCTTGGAAATATTGGAACTGCTGCCTCAAGCTAATAGTTACTGATAGAATATTTTTTTTACAGTATGTATGAATATGAACAAACCCCACACTTGCAGCATTACCTGCAGCTGTTTTTTTTTCTGAACAAGATCAACGTGAACAACAAAGAAGGCAAGAAGGCACATACCTCATCTAAGACTGAGGCCTCATCTGTTTTTTCTAGGGAGACACAAAAAACAAGTAATCAAAGCACTGCTTGAAATAATTCGTGTCAGGGAGGTGGGGAAGGGTTCTAGAGTACAGTCTTTAATTACGGATGTGCAAACTTCAGAAGAAGTCTTAGGGAATGCATTTCTTCTGGAGTAGCAACAGTAGACTCAATCTTACAATATTCAGACACATCTAGTGCCAAATGAACCTTTGAGTGCAATAGTTTAGTTCATTCTTTAAAGACTATAGAAACATTTTTTTTCTACAGCTGGGAAATATTATCACAGAGAAAATTGTTAGGTATGTCTAGCAAAGCCTGACAGCTACTAATCTCAATTCAGAGATGAGGTCTTAGAAAAGATCTTTGTCCTACATAGATCCAGCTTTGTCTTTAGGCTTAGCATAGCTTTTAGATAACTGTCATGCTATAAATATGATCGCAAGTCCTGAAGGCTTTACAGGAAAAAATAACTAGAGAAAGGAAGACCTGATAAAACCGTATCAAGACCAAATTCCAGGAAAACATTGCCAAGAAACTCATAGCCAGAAGAAGCAATACTTAATCTTCTAGAGCTACAAAAAAAAAAAAGCAGAATTTCCTTCTCAGACTCTCTTCCAGCCTTGACAGAAAACTTGCAAGTAGTAAATTACATTTATTTGAGGGAAGGTTCTATTCTAGCCACGTTAGAAGCAGAGAACTCTGAAAACAGTACATGGATGTTCAGCATGAGAACACACACCAGAAGCTGCTTTTGCTGCTGCGAAGCTCCTTATAAGACAACACTATAGCTGGACTTTCTCTGTTTATACCTCCTGAAGGTGTTGGTGCCAACATTATCTGTATTTTACAGTGCTCCATACTTCAAATAAGAATTGAAGTTAGTCTGTACTATACATTTGGTAACAGATCACTCAGCACTGCAATCAGACCGTCACTCTTCCCAGTTCCACCCCTCCCCTCAGTCTGCTGCTGCTACGCCTGGAACCCGAGGAACTACACCAGCCTAACTCACAGATGCAATAATTGAGCACAGAGAGCCATTAACTTAGTGGTGATACTGCAGAATCACGTATACTGACCACTTTAGAAACACAAAGCAGTGACAAAGATCTTCTCACACTGGCTGCGTTTATCAGATTATGTTCCAGTGCTAGAAATCAGTCTTCACACACTGTTCTCTGCCACCAGTTGTCAGAAGCAGCTCCCCACCCTATAGGATCTGTGTTACAGATTCAGCAGACTTTGATGAAGTGCAAATTCAGAGCAGCAACAGACAATCAACACGAGAACTTTGTCACAGAACTGTTGAGTTTTAATGGTCTTACTGCTCAGTAAGTAAGAATTAAATGAGTGCTAACAGAGGCTGATACACACTTAGGACTTTCTGCTCCTTCTGAGCAACAACAGCATGTGTATTTGCATACACATAGAGTACAAATACACGAGACAAACATTTGAAAGATGTCTTTTACACCCTGAAGTCAGAAACAAGAGGTTTTCTAATACAAATGAATTAACAAATGGCCTGGAGATAAAGAATACCTGGATTTCTTCAGTGTTAGAAGATTAGTTTCTATGAGGCTACAATGAAAACGCAATTCTAATGGAACCAAGCTTCCTAGCTGGTACATCTTACAAACTCAGTCGCCTGAGAGGCCACAATAACAACCAGAACACTGCATTCACTTCTATCAGGCTAGATGTGTCATGCAGCATGTAACAAAAAAATGGTAAATTTTAAGACCTGATTTTATGTAACTGATAGTCAGCTGTATTCACTCATTATAATACTGTCCAGAGAATGGAACTGCTTTGCTTTCCCACAAAGCAGTATATAAAGGCTCACGAGAAGAGAAAAAATTAAATAATTTAAGTGTCTTCCATTCACAGTCCAGAACAAGAAGAGTGAAATTAGAGTTCATTTCCTTTAACCAAATTAAAGGACTACAATCATTCTGACATGAAATAAGATACCCGATGTTACGCAATTCTTACGTGAAGAATTCATTTCACGTTTAAGCTTTCCTAAAGTTGTCTCAACACATTGAACAGGTTTGGATTTTCCTTTAAACTTTCTCAAGGCTTTGTCGGCTAGATAGGCTTTCCTTTAAATCTACACCTAATTTGTATTTCTCATTACTTTATTTCTGGGTGAATATCTACATGTGTAAAATTTACTCAAACCTAGTTTATCAGCCATAAACAACCAGAAAAGCCAGCAAAAGCTTCCTCCCCAAATCCATTAGTACTTAATAGAAAGATTTTTGGATAAGCACATATTTTAGTTCCTTCCCATGTAACACAAGGAGGTAAAAAAAAAAAAACACATTTAAACTCATTAGAAGATCCTTAATTATTTGCGATACTAGAAAAAATGAACGCTTACTGTAGGATGTGGTTTATTCTCAAAGGGGAAAAGGAAAGAAAAAAAATATGGGATTGTCTAAACTTCGGTGAAGACTATATTCCAAAAGCCTGTGTTTGTAGTTTCTTAAAGAAATTTTAAACCCAGGACACTTTCTTGATAAGCTACAAGGAGAACAAGAATATTGCAACTGCTGAGGAAAAATTTAAAACTTAAGAAATTTTGGATGGGAAACCTTAAGAAGGATTTGAAGAATTAAGTTACTAAATAACAGGCAAAGAACATCTGCAACCAGGTAACTAGAATTAAAGAAATATGGAATATCACAAAACCAGTAAAAATAATAAGTAGTAAATAAATAAAGAGTATAACAGCTTAAATAAGACTGAATGAAATGGAGATTTATTTCCTACTGATAGACTTCCTTACCAAAAAAACTGACTTATCAGAGAAGCTCAAATAAATAAGTTACCCAAACAGTACACCTGGAAACCACTTCTTTGTAAAATGCAAGAAACGCCTAGGTATGTTAGCTTTAATATGCTAAGCGTATTAAAGATTCCAAAGTACCCTCACTTAACTGATGATGCACCTCTTACTATCCGAAAAAGCTTGATGTACTCTGTTATAGTGAGACTTATCAAGTCATTAGGTCAAATCTGAACTTGCCAGAAGCAAAATAAGGTCACCTTACATTGAATAGGCAAAACACATCCTCCCTGTAAATAATCAATAGGCTGAAGACTTGGGTTTGGGGCACATTTTTTGTGCGTGTATGGATCTGAAACTCGGAAATTCTAAAAATATTATGTCCAGCTCTGGAGTCCTCAACACAGAAAGGAAGATGGACCTGTTGGAACCAGTCCAGCAGAGGGCCACAAAGATGATTAGAGGGCTGGAGCACCTCTCCTATGAAGACAGGCTGAGAGAGCTGGGGCTGTTCAGCCTGGAAAAGAGAAGGCTCCAGGGAGACCTTACTGCAGCCTTCCAATATCTGAAGGGAGCCTACAGGAGAGCAGGAGAGGGACTCTGTCAGGAAGTGTAGTGATAGGACAAGGGGTAATGGTTTTAAATTGGAAGGGGGGAGATTTAGATTAGATATTAGGAAGAAATTCACTCAATCTTTAAGGTCCCTTCCAACTCTAACCATTTTATGATTCTATGATCTAGGATTCTATGATTTTTTAACAACTGTAAGCCTTGTGCCATTTCAACATCTGGCTCTCTTCCCTAATTTTTCTTTTAACAAGTTATTAATTCTCCACAGTTGTCTCTTCTTTTAAGCATGGTGGTGCAAATTGGTTATAAACGCTCAAAGAACCACTTCAGTGCAACACAGGCAACATTCTAGTGCTTTCTCGTCAGCGTCAAAAGAAATGTACAGCAAACTTCAAACTTCAAACTTTAAAAAAATACATCAGTAGGAAAGGTGGATACTGCCACCACGTGGCCTAAAAAGAAAAAATCAGAAGATTCAATATTGAAGAAAGGTCAATGTACCAAGAAAGTCGTTCCTAGCACAACTTTAATTATTGTTCTACTATCTTGTTAAATTGCTGCAGCAAAAATTAACATAGATATCAGTCAAATCTCAGAACGCTAAAATCCTGCTGTAGAATTTTACTAAAACAGGGTGCATGAAAAGTACAATGAAGGGAAACACTGGTGTAAATCAAAGTTAACAGGATTAATTTAATATCAATATATGATGATCAATGACCAGAGATGATAGCAGAAAATAATGCTCAACACATAAATGCACAAATTTTAGACTACTTTTTTTTTAATTCAAAGAGAGAAATGAAAACAGTATGAAGCTTGCAATATAATCCTGTATAATTAATATCTCTTTACACTCAATTACTTTATAAGTAAATTTAATGGTAAAAAATGTGGTAACAACAGAATAATTTCAGAAGTAGTAAGAGAAACAAGGACCCATACTAAGAATACCATGAATATCAATAAATACCTTAAAAACAATATTATTCTTATACTGTTTCACCTGTTATGCTCTTTGAAAGTAAAAAATTAAACATATTTAGGTAATTTGTTTCTCTACTTCTCACATTTATACCTTACCTGAAAGCAAATTACCTTTCAGTATGGAAAAAAATAGGAAAATTAAAACACAGAAAGCTGCAAAGCATAACAGAGAAGACATAACTCCAGAGAATTATTGAAATATGAATTTTTATATCATTAAAACAAGAGAAAGTAAATTACTACCAAAGCATGTTCACCTCAATCTATACACTGACCCATCATTGGGTCTTCAACTACTGCTGGATGTATCACATCTCAGCTTCCCAGTCTTGAACCTTGCCCTCAGAAAGCTGGTAAGCCTCATACACGTAGCTGGTAAGAGTACATCCTGAACAGTCTCATGAACAAGTCTTGCAGGGTAGCCATAACGTAAAATTAGCTATTATATAAGCACATTTATAGCACATTTCCCCCCTCCCTCCCCCAATGCCTCCTCCTCCCCAAAGTGGTTTTTATAGAGGATAAAAAGCTTTTATATCTTATACATGAATTATGACTTGGAAAATGAGTTTTTTACAATATATATATTTACATAGCTTCTTAATTGAGATAATTAAGCTGCACAGACCTCTGTCAGACACTTCAGTTGGGATTTGTACCCATTTAGTTCTTCTGTTAGGCTCCCCTTTTTCATCTGCAGATCACTTAGCTCTTTTCTTAAGGAATGGACTACTTCATAGAATCGGATCTAGAAAAAAAAATAAATATATATATTCAAAATTCAGACTAGCAAAGTTGCAAGTGCAAAACTACAATCCCAAAAGCACGTGAACTCAACATTTTATGGCAATAATTTGTCAAATGACTTCTAGTGCATACTAGGGACCTGGCTGGGGCTGTGGAGGGTGGTGGTGGTAAACGTTAAAGTGAAGACAGTGTCTTTTTTTAGCATTTGACAGCAGCGGCTAATAAATAATCAGATTGTGTTTGGCACTGAATAAAAAGAGAAGTAAAGGTAAAGCTATACTTCCCTGTTCAACTAAGGCAGCTCCCACTCAGACTGCCCAATTAAAAAATGCAGCTGCTAATAGACCACATGGTCCCATCCTTTACTTGTGCCAACTCTAGAGCCTATTTGATGAACAGTGTTAACAAAAAACAACGAAAAGAAATGTCCTATTTAGCAACAAACCAACTAAACTTGCTAACTTCCCTGAAGCCAATATAAATTTTTATGGGGTGTGTAGAAACGGAGAGAGATTAGTTTTGTTTTCTGCCAGTTCAGTGTGCTGAATCTGCACCAAGAAAAAATGCAAGAGCAAGCACAGGAAGCGGGAACAGCACATAATCAGGAAGAACACACCACACACACTTTCAGCAGTAACGTTACTATATGGGTTCAGCTGCATCATGCTACTAAGCCTCTGAATTAAATTAACCTAGAAAAGCCTTGTAAAAGGATGTAAAAAAAAAAGAAAAAAGAAAAAAACAAACCAAAAACCAACAAGAACTAAACAACTCTGTAACACATACTCTTTTCTCTTCCCCTGTTCCAGTCACAGGCATCATCTCAGATCCATAAAACTTTTCCAGAACATTTCTACTAAGCAAGAAAAAAATACTAGAAAACACAGCAGTAAAACCACAGTAGGTAGTAAAAACAGAGACAAAACAGAGAAGAAAGGTTTTTTTGATACACACCCACACACACATACAAAGAGATTATTACTACCACATTAACTTGATACCTTAAAAAGTTTTTTTCAGGAGATGAAAAGAAAAGAATATATAATTAAGCACTATTTTCAAGCAAAAGCTACTCCATAACCCCCATCATTAACACTGTGTTTGATATACAATTAAAGAAGAAATACAAGCAAGAAAGCACATATAAAGTAAGCATTCAAGAGCAAGCTGTACTACACTTCCATGCAGAAGACAGGTCTCTGGTTTGCTACCTGTAATTAGCAGAAGACAAAGAAAAGTTCCAGGTATATTCCATATAACTGACAGCATACAATTCTAAAAAAATACAGAAGTAATGGAAATTTGTGATGCAAACATAGGTATAGTTTGCTTTAGACAATAAAACAAACGTGCAACATGAATGGAAGATTAGCATTAAGGAAGAAAAGTGAAGTTTTCTAAGACACGGTGGTTTTTTTGTTTTGGTTTGGTTTTGTTTCAAGTTTTTCCAAATACTATGCTTGTTAAAAGTTGCAGTAGTTTGAATTTGTATTCAACAGGAGCTCCACTTTTCATCTTTACCTTTAGATGCAAAACAAACACAAGCTACAACAGGGTATATGCTATAAATTTAAAGTTACTTTTTATTGAAATAGATACAAGCTTTCCCAAAATATAGTTGGTATTTTAGTTNTTAGGTTAGTACAAGCTGCTCCCTAAGTATGTAAAAAGGTTTTGTTTCGAGTTTTTTTTGTTTTGTTTTTTTTTAAGATGGTAATAAAGGCTTTCATTTTGTTATGTCTAAGTTCACACATAAAATTAACAAAGTTATGGATGTTTTACAAAACTACACTTCAATTAAACCCAACCTTAGGTATGATAATTTTGTTCATGTTCTGAAAATTCCAAATGATAAATTGAACCATCAGATACTATACTTCAAACTATAAATAGTCTTTCTACTTACTATTGCCTTACTGCTTCATTACTATTTTTTTCTTGCAGTATTCTATTCCTTCACTATTTAAGGAGATTTTTTCACATCTATCTCTGAAATCACATTGCTTTTTATGGGCTTATGAAGTTCGTTTTACAGACCCTAACTTCTCAACTGCAACAGGCTTCATCTACTTCCTTAGGAAAAACAACTCTACAAGTGTGCATGCAAAGCAATAAGTAAATACAATTTTAGACAAAAAGTGCAGTCAGTGGAAGCTGTAGGTATGAGACTATCAGGATTCCTTAAGAACTTGTTTGATTACATCTGAAACTGAGCAACTGAATTTCAATCAAATCCTCTTTTTTTCCTCCATACAAAGCAATTACAAAATATTTTTTTTAATAATAACCTTGACTGTCACTAATTGGTAACTATTTAGAGCACTGTGGCTTTTTTAAACTTTCTAACTTAAAGCTTCTCCCTCAAGTTCTTGTATATTTACTGTGATTTCCCTAGGAAAACTAACACGCCACAACACCTCTTTTACTTCCCAAAGCAAAACCCTAAACCAGATTACTCAGTATCGAACCAAGATAGAGAATCAAGACACGCAATACAGATATCAAGCATAAACATGGCTGCAAAGCCTTCCCAAGAAAAGATCAATTCATGGTGATAAGAAATGGCAAATAAGCACAGCAGATGAGGGGAAGGTTCTAGCAGATAATTTTATATCTAAATGATATAAAATTAAATCTAAATAAATATAAATATATTATATTAATTTAAATTATAATTATTAAATATTATTGTTGCTTAGCCTGCTTGATGGTCAATCAACATTTATGTAAATCAGCAGTAAAAGCACACACTGCTATATTGCCAAATCAATATAGTAAAAACAAAAATAATATTGTAATGGGACTTCACAATACACTGCATATTTTAAAAATTATAAGTTTATATACACATGCTTTAAGGAAAAAGTTACCATTTTCTAAAAAAGTCTTACTATGTGCCCACCACTTTACTAGAGTTAAGCTAAGAAAGGGTGGGTGTGGAGGAAGAGAAAACTGCTTTCTGCTAACTGAAGTTATGTGAAAGTAGATGCATCAGTTAACTGCCTTCTTAAAAATTTTTTACCAAGTTATATAAAATCGACATTTAAAGGTGTATCTGCAAATTATATTTGATCAAGGCTTAATCACCATGTCTTTCAGTTGCATTGTTTTGCTAAAAACACCTCAGCTGCTCTTTGTTTAAGGGAGAGTACATAATAGTTTCAATTTACCAAACAAATTCAGCGACTCAGCTGCCAAGCATCAGTACAAAGACCTGAAGTGCTTTAAAATTTTACACATACTGTTTATAAAAAATCATTTTTATAAATGGTTAAAAAAAATCAAAATTTTTACATATACCTTCAAAACAAAAAAAAATATGATTTTAAGAGTAAAACACTTAAAGCATCATTTTGCATTTCTCATCATCAACATTAAACATTGCCTAGTCTTTGCTCTAACATGTCACTATTGCACCCCTTTGTGGAAGAACAGTGAAAAACACCTTGTGTTTGTTTTAATTCTAGTATTTTAAACTTGCAGTATCTCCATATACTATATTTGTATTTAAGCACTTCCTGCTGTTTGTCTAGTACACCAAGTTTCACGAAAACTTTGAGTGTTATATACAGATTCACTTCTAGCCTGGAAAATTGTAAGGTAGTGTTTTGTAATTGATAAATCAGGAAAAAAAAAGAAAGTCTGGAAATTTCTTGCCCAAGTTTTCCAAGCAGAACTCTTTCTTGCCGAAGAGAATTTTACCCTAGTATCAGTAGGCTATACTACTAGTCTGCACATAGAACTGGAGCCAGAAACATTATTTGCTTCAGAAATGCACAATTCTTCCTTAGGCAAGCAGAGCAGAAAACAGCATCAGAAAAGTTATCAATATGCATTTCCTAGCCTTCAGAATCCAAATGGCTGCATAGACAGGATACGGCAAAACAGTTCTGTAGCCTCCCAGCATCTGTATCAGTTGAATAACTCAAAGTAATGATAAATAATTACCAAGCTTAACTGATACTCTGTTCACACCGACACCATTGCTAAAGTAAGTTGAGGGAAGCAGTAGAAAACAGCATCATACTGCTGTATATCTTTAGAATGTCTTCTCTGGGTGGGGGAAGGGAAAAATAAAAAAATAATTTGGCCAAAAGAGGGTAACTTCAGAAGTTACATATCATGTGTGAAGAGGAAAAGGGCTTCATTGAATGCATAAGCAGTAGAATTTAAGTCAGAGACCAAAGTAGCGTTTACCACTGAATGGAAGAGGAAAAGAACGGCAGATTGGGGTAGAACATGGCTCTTACTCATGTCTCCCACTTCACATCTGTCTTAGAGTTTTGTCTTTTTACTCACATATACAATTTAAACACTCCAGTTGTGCTCTGACAGCTTCACTTAAAGCAGCTGGCAAACTTACTATCTCCTTGTATCTGTCCCGCTCTGCTACACAGTCTTTTATACTGACTACCCATCAACTCCTGAAGCCCTGGAGCTTCCTGAACACGCGTTTCAAGCAAGCTATTGTGGATTTCAGTTTGTGTTAGAAATTTGTTTTGTTGACTATGGTGGAACAGAAATCAACAAAAAAAAAAAAAACCCAACAAACAGATACTTCTACAGAGCGTAGTGGGTAGACAGCTAGGGTGTAGTAACTGAATAGGCCCAAAGCTAAGTGTTCGTGTTTATTGCTCAGAGCCTTAAGATTTTACTAGTACTTTCAAAAGTCCAAGTTTTGAAATTTTTGAAAAGATGTTCCCAAGAACAGTATTGAGGTAAGAATGACAAGTTTTACTTCTCTGTACATATCTAGATGATAGCATACCATGACTTTCACCTAGCAAGACAATTCATTCATGCAGCATTTATACCGTAACAAATGCACTGAGCTTTATAACATTATTTATGACTTCCTTCATAACTAGCTCTATAGACAAGTACAATGATAATACTTTGGTCAAATAAAGCTTAGATGTCTAAATCCTCTTCATTCTCAGAAGTGAACCAGGATGCTCTGGGCATGTCCACACAGTCTGTGAAGGCATTGTCCTTTTAATGCAAGCAGAGCACCTCCCTGCCTCTCCATCTACCTATAAGCCATAATTAACAAATTTCTTAAATCAAGAAAATGAGCTTTAAAAGCACATTTTAAAGTGTACTTATCTCCTGCGTTTAATCAGGGATGTTTAAAAGAGCCATCTCAGCTTGTGCTTCTGGCAAGTCAAGTTTCCAATACCAATTTTCAACCCATTGTATTTCATCATCAAGGTGTGCCCACCATTTACCCTTAATAGTCCGCTTGCTTCACTCTCTTAAAATACATCAGCAGTTCTAGTCTCTTTAAGACATAGGAGTATAGGATTAAATCTAGTCAAAATGGACTAATGCAGAAATGTATCTGCCTCTCAAGGTTTTTCACTTCTAGTTAGGGCAAGAATAAGAATTCTAGCAGTATAGACTGGCTTCTACTTTATGCACATCCTTTTTTTTTTTTTTTTCCTAAATAAAAGCAATTTACAGCTTTTGGTGGGCTGACCCTGGTCAGCAGCCAAGCAGCCACAGAGCCACTCACTCACTGCCTCCAGTAGGAGCATGACTAAGGAGAAATTGGGAAGAACAAAACCAAGAAAACTCAGATGTTGAGTTTTCTGAACAGTTTAGTCAGTGAAGAAGAGAGAAAGATGAATTAAAAAAAAAACCAAAACAAACAAAAAACACACAAAAAAAAACCCCAAGGCAGTCACTCACCACCTCCCACAGATAGTCTGATGCCCAGCCAGTTTCTGATCAATGCCTGATAGCCACTTCACCCCCCTTTAATCTCTACATCAAGTTTACATTGCTAAGCATGACCTTAGATGGTATGGAACATTCATCTGGACAATTAAGGTCAGCTGTGTTCCTTCTCAATCTCATGAGCACCCCATGCCTGCTCACAAGGCACTGGGGAAGGCAGTGTGGAAAAGAAAACCTTGAGGCTGCGCAAGCACTTTCCAGCAATGGCCAAAACACTGGTGTGTAACCAGCACTGTTTAGCCACAAAGCCATAACACAGCAAGATTCAGACTGCTACGAAGAATGTAAACTCCACCCCAACTAGACTCAGGACACTGCTATATTTTAAACCAATAAAAAAAAATAATAAAAAAATCAATACTCACAGAAACATATTCAGGGATAGAAAGCTGATCTTCAGGAAGAGACTTTAGCTTCTCATAACAATCATCTGTCAATTCCAAATCTCGCAAGCTACGACGGATATCTCCAGCCCTCTCCCTTAACTGATGATTCGTTTCCTCCAGTTGCTTCTGTCTCAGTAAAATAGTTTCCATTTCTTGTTTCATTAGAGCCTGATGTTTTCTTCAAGATTGATTTGAAAACAGAAGACGTTAAGTAGCAAGTAACACAAGTGACAAACCTTTACAATACCCTGGCAAGTGAGTGAGTTATGCTCATTTTGTACAGCGGGAAAACTTACTAGTACAGGAGTGTATACCACCATGTTTACACAATCATATCAGACATTATACATAAAAGCCAGGAACTTCATAGTCAATGGAAAATACAAAGCTGAATCTGAGAATTGACAACCTGTACATACCGTGATTTGAATTTATGAATTAGTCTTAATTTACTAGTTAAAAGATTAAAAACATGAAAAAGCAGAATGTATTTCTACACAAAACCCAAAGTACTAGTCAATTGCCAAATAAAGCAATAGCAACTTCAATATGTATCTTGCCAAGTTTCAGCATACACGTGCTCATGGCCTATTCCAAACCTAACCCTCATTTTCTACCCAGTGTAATACACAAAGTTGGGGTTTCTTTTTTTAAAAACAACCAACCAACCAAATCACCTCCAAATAAAGCCTAAATGCCACTACCCTTAAATAAGCAACCTTATTTCAAATCTTAAAGCAACATTATTATTATCACCAGGGGCAAGTTATTAAGCAGCATGAGTAACTGCACATCAAATTCTTTATTTTATTTAAATGAAAGCATCTGATCTCCTTTTTGTGAGGTTTTAGCTGTAACTCTTGAAAACACATTCAAATTAAGTCATTCTTCAAAATGCAGTAACTCCTACATTATTCAAAAAGTGTACTGGGTTTGCATGGCAAAATTTGGGTTAGCAGGGAAGGGGGGTGGGAAGTGGGCTACAGGATGGCTTCTGTGAGAAACTGCTAGAAGCTTCC
>VZRU01009758.1:376178-397311 GCA_013398155.1 Pedionomus torquatus | reverse complement strand
AATATATATATATATATATATATATATCTTTATACACACAAAGGGAAGAACAACTAACTAAAATGTAGCAAGCACTTTGTAGAAATAGCAGTAAAGGATTTGCAGTTTTATGGTGTTTTCCAGGAGGTAAGGCAGATAATAGCTTTCTCTGATAAAAGTTTCCCAGTCAAAGAAAAGCATTTAATAGCAGCAATACCTGAAGTGCATACTGTGCAACTTTAAGTATCACCTGAGCTGGGGAACAGCTGGACATATTCATAGGGGCTTTCTGATAACCCCAGGACATAATGTGTGCTCTGATCATTTACAAGAAATAGGAATGCTTTTCATATGCATGACCTACTATGCATTTTAACTGGGAAAGGCAAGGTACTTATCAAGATAACACTGACAGGTGGCAGAGCAACTTGAACAGTACAAGATAGAAATTCTCAGCCAGTGGGTGGCAAGAGAAAATGGGATAATGCTAACTGGTGTGAGCTGATAGTCTCCAATTACAGCCTTCTGATTGTTCAAAATAGGACATTGGCAGAGACCTGGACCACTAATGCTGCTAATTCTTATTTCCCCCTCATTGCAGTTCCTTGATTTTCCTTAGAGTATCCTTTCACACGAATGGAACCATGCTTTGCGCAGCAACATCCAGGATTACTTTGAGATGAAACAAATGAGAATAACAGGTCTTTTCCTTATGTACTTACAAAAGAACAATCTTTAAACTGTGAATCATGTGGCCTCATCTAATCTGTTTAAATGAAGACAGGTATGTTTCAAACATCCTGAGTCATGGTTTCCTTTTATATCTTTTTTCCTTTGTCACATTTTGTTTTACCTTCTCCATGACCTGAATAAACTAAAAATAACTCAAGAATGATGCATTATCCTTATTCTTATTGTTAGCTGTAAAATGTAAAGAAAGTTCTCTTTCTTATACCTTTTCACCACCAAACAAAACAAGGAACCCCGGTTAGACTTGGATCTGAGCTTTTTAATATTATCTCAGGGTTTTATTTGGTGAGGAGACAAGTATTTGACGGATGTAAAGAGATGGCTTTTCCAAAATTTTCTTTTCTTCAATCTTACTACTCTGTAATGAAAATGTTTCACTAAGATTGCTTGCAAACTTCAACAGCATATATTAGCTGCTTTGGACTATTTTTCTAAATCAAAGTAGTCAAAAACTCAACCCCCACTCCTCTCCCCTCCCTTTCCAAGTCATTTCAGATTTACAGTTCTATATATACAGTTCTGAACCATAGCAGCTCATAGCCACCGGAGAAAACAGGTAAACTTAATCCTTCACATTTCCATATGTGTGTCTAAAATAATCAATACTATCTCAGTACTGTGTCAGTGTCAGTAGCAACAAAATAGCAGAGGTCAGACTTAAAATTGTTTTTACCTTCATCCACACACGTGCACATGCACATGAGAACTATAAACACACAGACATCTCTTGGCAGCAATATATGATTGCTAGCTTTAATCACCTCTCAATAAACAAAAATTGTTTAAAAAAAGCCTCTGTATTATCTGATAATGTATGAGGTTTGCTGCAGTTTGCATTAAGAGTGAGTTAATCTCTCACAAAATAATGTTTTTACTAAGTCTCAAGGTTGGCTGTAGGACACACCATCTTAGCTAATATCACACAGGAGATCGGTTATTTCCCATTGTGATTCCCAATTGGCATCTTGCAGTGAGCTTGTTTACTGCTCTGCAGCAGAATGGATTGTCTGTTGTTAAGTACAAAAAAGCTGCATAAAAATAGTGTTAAGTCTCTGGCTTAAGCCGACAAATTCTGGAGCAGCCTAAATTAAAGATGAAGTATCAGAACAGCACTTGTTATGTGCAATAATATTACCTTGGAATGGGAAAGGAAGACAGGGCAGGCAATAGCTTTTGTCCAACCATTGCCCTGACAGTTTTTTACTTGGATTCAGACTAGTAAGAGCTCTTTAAAAGGTCCTTGCTTTTCCTTTTCAGATTTGAACAGAACAATGTAAGTGGGCCAGCACTTGTAGGCCAGCTTTTGGTCCAAATATAATTTGAAATGTTTGAGTTATAAGAAGAAGAGTATTTCTAATGGAGATGTTGAAAAATCCAGAACAGTGAAACTTTTGATTTCTTTGTGTTAACTGAATCCTTAAAGACATGCAGTGACATAAATAACATTTAGGCATAAAATTAAAAAACAAGCATACCAAAACCAAACACAGAACAATGGAAATATTCTGGTTACTGCAACAAGATGGAAATATAATAATAGAAGGCTGAGTGAGAGGGAAAATAGTACTCTTCCAGAAGAGTAGGTGTCAAAGGAAGGTAGGCATAGCTGTGAAACAAAAGAAGAAAAAAAGGCTCAAAAAGGATTAAGTAAGAGAGAGAGAACAAAGAAGTATTTGCTGGATAAACTACACACCTAGGAGAAGAATTAAAAATAAAATTTTATTTCAGGGCATTGTTATACATTTTGGTACTTCCTTGCAGAGAGAACATAAAATGAAGAGTAAACCCAAGGCAATTCAGATCTCTCCAAACTCTTGTGTTCACAGCAGGATTAGGCTAACAAAACCATGCCTATCCCACCAGCCACATGTCCTCCCAGTACTGTTTTCAGGCATACAGAAATCTGTGTCTGTGGAAGGACAAACTCCTGAGCAGCCTACCTGAGGGAAAGATTAAACTTTGTACTCTTATCCAATTGAAGACAAGTGGATGATCTTATTCTATACTCAAGCATTCCTGGGTGGAAAAGAATAAATATTTGCAGAACTGATTTCTACCAGTTACTGTTCAGGGCTTGGATGAAATCACCTATCATGGATAGCTTAAATCAGGAGAGTCGCTTAGACTTTGTGTATGGACAGTAGAAAAAAAAAACCCACCTCCAGGCCACTAGCGTTCTACTTTATTTGTAGAAATGTCTTTCTCTGGTGGCAACTATGCTCCTAAAATAGACATAATCGGCAATGCAAGGTGAAGGGATTTGAATCTGTGCTCTAAATTTAGCTAATTGTCCTTGCTCTGTGTCACCATGTTTATTCAGTACCTCAGTAATAGTTAAGATTTTCTCTGTGCAGGTACTCTTCTCAAAAATCTATCCTTGTGAAGCTGTACAACTTCTGCACAGACTCTGCATGGACTAGTTGCTATTTTTCAGCAAGGAAGTGTGTTGCAGCTATAGAGAACAAAGTTTGGCTTCTATTTTCGAAGCCTGAGGCTCCGGTCTGCAGTCAAAGCCAAGCTCTTGCTGCTTGAGTTGTGTAGTGTTTAAATAAAAGTAATCTCAGTGTTAAATTCAAGCTCTCTACGCCACAGCAATGAAAATAACATACTGTGCCTGGGAAGTGCCTGTAGGGATGGATCCATGCTGCTGGAAGCAGGTGTGTGCATACAAATAACAAGCAGGAAAAGAGGAGCCCTCAGAAAGTGCTGGATTTTTTGTGGTTCCCAGAGATTGTGTGGCTTAGTGGTTCAGTCGTTGTTGCAGGAGAGGGTGGCTGGACAAACCTACCTCCTTCCGTACATAGATCCTAGGAGACCACTAAGAGAATTTTTCTTCATCTTTTCTGACTAGTTTTGTACAGAAAGTTTTAAGGCACAAATAAACCACTGTCTCTGAACCAATATGACCCAATTTCATATTTAGGTATGAATAGGTATTGCATATTGCTCTTATTGAAATGAATAAACCCACGTTAATAAGAATTTTAAGTAATTGAAGAGCCCAGCTGTACATGTCTGTCAAAATATAAGAAAAGTAATTATGTTATAAGTATATCCCAGAAGCAATGCACTTAGCATTAAAAAAAAAAAAATAAAAATAAAAAGAGGGTCTCTGTGTCAGGACCCTAAGGACATCAATAGGCCGTAGTGGCCCTGACTAGCCTCACCTGGAACCCTGACTCATGCTCCACACCTGGGCCTGGGTGACCCATTTCAGCTCAGTCTGCAGTTGTTGCTGAGCTGTTCTTTAGATGGATATGTGCCTTGTCCCCAGCTGAAATTCCTGGGTTGACTTGACCTTGGACCTGACTCGTTGTCTCAAGTTCATCTCATTTGCACTGGACTGTTGATAGCATCCACTGCTGTGACCATCCTGCCCTGAGTTTCTGCTTGGGTCATCCAGAATGGTGTCTGTCAATGAGGACATGGTCTATCCTGGAGTCACCTTTGGATCCTGCTTATTCTCAGCTGCAGAGCAGCTCCTGCTCTGGCTCCCTGACATCCCCCCCTCTATGAATTTTTTTTTTTTTTTAATATATAAATGATGGTTAGGGTAGATCATTCAGAGGGAAGAATGTATGGACCATACCCTTGCTAAAAGGGGAACATGGAAGTAAAATTCTGTTCTGAAGCACTCTGCTGAAGAAAGTAGTAGTTGTTTACGGTGCTCATTATTTACCTGCACTACTTCTATTTTGGAAGATGTTGCTATACATATATACGTGTATGTTTTCCATATGAGAAGATAAGCGTGGATGATGCCGGGATATCAGGGGAATCTCAGATGCGTTGGTTCTAATGACTTTCTGATGTAAGGTTCCCTTAGGTTTGCTAACTATTTGAAGCAGAAGCCTGGATTAAGTATCTAGTCCTCTTCCTCTAAATAATTCACTTCTGTTATTTATTAAGACTCCACTTAGACTTCCAAACACCTGGAGAGTTATGTGTTTTGGAGCAGGCTTTTAAACAAGAGAGGAGGGGACAAGGGCATCAGTATGCCTGATTTCTTGGTGAAAATGATGCAGAGGAAACCTCTCTAACCCCTACAACTGGTCTTACATGTCTTTTAAAGGAGTTTTCAATCAGTTCTTAGTTGTTGAATAAACTTCCTTATAAAGTCAAAATATATAATTTTTTTGAAGCCAGCAGCAAGCAGTGATGAAGTCAGAGTTATAGGAATAAAAAACAAAGGAAATGGAGATGTGGTTCAACCAAACTCTTGGACTGCTATGTGTGTACTTTAAGGTTAAATTTGTTTAATGCAAATTGATTAACCTTTCAGAGCTACAATTGCATTGTTACTAACACAAATTTCCTAACTGAAGGGACCAGAATACTGCTATCTTAATTCAGGGTCTTAGGGGCTTAATGTTGTGATGGGAGAAATAATAATATAACATTCTTACTTCTCAGTATCATCTAGTAAACTTCAACTTTTAGCATTGTAATTTCATTATTTCTATTTGTAGTCAACATTAATTGTCTCATCTTATGTGGAAAAACTCTCCCTATATTTCTTTTAAGATGTTTCTAGCTGGTTTATAATCTTACTTAACATGCACAGAGAACATTCTTCCATTGACTGATTCTGCATCCCAAAATAAAGACAGAGATCCTTACACTTACAGTAAGGTTAATAAAGACTTAATTTAGAAGCTTGAAGTTTTGGTGCTCTGAAATGTACATCATTAGAGCTCTTACATGCAACATCTGGTTACATCCTATAATGTCATCCTATTGTAAGTGAACATTTAATCCTAACTCATTATGCCTCTCCAAGCAAGCTGCAACTCTGAAACCTAGGAAGGAGATTTGCTTCTGTTCACAGAGATTGATGCAATCTGTAATTAGAACGCCATACTCTTCCCAGCTGCTGTTGCTGGCACAGTTGCATTTGAGAATGATGTAACTTCTATTGCAGCACTTCCTACTCTTTTCAGTCAAACGTACAAGCTAGCTAGCTTGAAAGTCACCCATGCCAGTCACTAGCCCTTATTTTCCTTTTAACTTTGTGCAGAGTTAAAAGGAGATAGCTTTAGTTTTTAGTGCCATAAGTACAAAAGTTCATTATTAAACAAAGGAGAGAGACAGCTGAAGATCAGTAGAAAATGCCTGAAATGCAAAGTAGTAGCATAACTTAGAATCATATTTGCATAGGTCTAAGTGATACATCTAAAACTGAAGTACATAACTGTTATCACAGAATGAGGGGCTCCAACTCTGGAAAACAATGCCTCCAAAAAGTGATTACAGAAGACAAGAAACTGTCCAGTGTAATGTCTCAGTAAAAGGGCAAAGCAAATTTTAGAATTACAAATAAGGAAACAGTGACTCATATTTAGGTAGTTCTACATCTGAATGTGGCTTAGATCAGACTGTTGACTGCAAATGACTCTTTTATTCTTGTTTCTAAATCTATGTTAAAGAAGGAAGGAGATATTTTGTCTCATAAAGACAGGTGATTTTGAACTATAGAAACTAGTTCAAGGCACCTTCTAATTAGCTAGAACTAGAACAAGCTTTATGAAGACAGACAATTTTGGGTGGGTTGTTTTTTTGTTCTGTTTTTGTTTGGGGTTTTTGTGTGTGTGTGTGTTTTTGCTTGTTTGTTTTTGGTTTTGTTTTTTTGTTATTGTTGAAAAGGGGATTGAGAAATTGCTTATTTCTATGAATAAGTTTCTGAGGACAATAGTGGGTGGTCAAAGTCTAACAATTATCAATGATATGAAGGACAACAGGCAGTTTCTAGAAACATAAATCAAGCAAATTCAAGTGCTTGAAAAGCACAGGTTTGCAAATATTATTTCCTCACAGATTTTAATCTCTGGAACAACATATGTATCAATGTGACCAGTCTTTCAACTGCTAAGGTCCTAAAATCAAGGTTAGATACATTTTTGAAAGATACGGTTTAGCCAAAAACAAGTTAGTGAACACACTGGAAAGCTAATTGGATGAAATTCAATATGAAGGAGTTCAGACTAGAAGATTTAATGATTCCTTTTAGCCATGAAAATCTATGAAGCCAACCAAAAAACTCCAGTTGACCTCAGTAGATTTTTTTTTTTCTGTAAAGAAAACTAAGAGCATTAGCCTTCTTAGGCCACACACCAGTAATTTAATTACTTTCCATTCTCAGTAAACTTTCCAGAAGAATCACGTTCTACCGGGATTAAACACACCTATCTTTTAGTGAAGAGATAACAGACTTCACACAGAAGAATACAAGAGATATTGAACTGTATATACTCAAGTGATTACAGCAGCTGGTATCAAATCAATGCACCATCTCTGGTATATCTAGGTAGAAATGACCTGATGGCCTTCAAGTGTATGCAGCGAGTTAGAAACAGATCTCTATTCCACCGACAAAAAGAAGAGATGTGTTAGCTAAACAGAGTGAATTTAATTGCTAGTCCAGCATTTCTTGTTTAAACTGTTTTGAAAGCAGTCCTGCATGATGGCACATCCTGAGGAAGGTGTAATATTTTTCCCATCAAAACAGCTGAGAAGGCAAAACCTTGAATATTTTCCTTGTCAGCTGATACAAGGAACACGAGTTAATGAAATAGGTTTTGAGATTGTTTCAGTAAATGGCTTGCTGAGATAGGTTTCCTCCCTTCTACAGTGTGGAAAATTGGAAGAGAAGTGAGATTCTGTAATTGTCTGAGAGGTTTTTTTGCTGGAGCCCACATCTGCATATAGATGTTTCCATTTTTGTTATTGTTACTGCAGAATGTAGACCTGGAAACAATCTGGATCATTAGTCATAATGAAATTTAAGAAAACAAGGGAACAAAACCAGTTTCCAATTCTTCTTCCCTTCCTTTTTCTTCTCTCCAAAAATAAGCCTGTATGGTGTTGCATTAAGGAGCATAAATTGGACAGACTCTGTTCCCTGTTATATCCATATAGCCCCCTTGCCATCTGTGAGATGGTTCACATGGGCATCACAGAATTTATTTCCACATATCTTGCAATTAATATCAAGTGATTCTTTAAACATGTGGTTCAAATTCTGCGGGGAATTTTGTAACAAGATTTTAGTTTCCTGACAGCACTTCAAACTGAAATAGTTTCAAATATGCAGTAAAAGGGAAAATAGTTGCTGTGGGATAAACTTAAGGGTCATTTTTTTAAAAAGGACACATTCAGATACAAGATTAAGGCTCTCTTCTGAGCTAAGGGACCTATTCTCCAGTCTGTGAGTCTATATTTCCCGATAACGGTAATTAGAGATATATATAAGTACTGAGTAGAAGCTAGATCCTTAATTGTCCTAATTATATTTTTTGAGTAAGGTAATTTTGTGTTGGGTTTTTAAACTTTTTTTTCCCTTCCTTTTAAAGCCTAAGTGTTTCTTCAATTATTACTGGGTTTAGGCAAATACGTAAAAAAGGAGGGGCAAAAATGCCTTATGGGACTTTCATTTATTGAAAAGGATACTGACTGTAAGAATGAAAAGAACAATAATACCACCCTGACTCTTACTGTTATTGGTAGAATTTAATAAAAATATAAAAGCAGTTGTGCTCCCCTTCTAATAACATAGTAAAATGTTGCGTGAATATGGAGAACACGAAAACAAATGCTTTATATGGTTAATGCTGTGATTTCGTTTCTTAGATGCTAAGCACAGCACCATTCCAAGATTCCACCCACAATCCTTAGAAAAAGATCTAAATGAAAATAAAACCAAGCTGTAGCTAACAACACATTCTTTATATTGACCCATGAGCAGCCTGAAAAAGAACATACCACAGCCTTTTTCTTGTTGTTGGTCCTAATGCATGGAAGATATTATCTCTATAGAAACCACCCAATAAACACCCACCATCCTATCACCTTTATCATCCTTTCTGCATTACTAGTCTCTGCAGGGGAGACTGAAGGCAGCACCAGCATGTGTACGTGGAGCACTGACACCTCGGGATACTGCCTAGGTCTATGTGCAAGCAAGCCATGAAAGTGATGTGAAGTTGGGGTTGGGACATTCCCAGCAGCTTTTTCCTAGCAAACAAATGGAACTGGAAGCACAGAATATCTATTGTGAGATGCAGGCATAATAGGACTGATTTACTATGATGTTATTTCAGTTTTATGGTGATATGACACAACTGAATTGCTGCATCAATCTCAGCATTTCTTTGCTTTCTTTTTGTTGACAGAAGACAGATTACATGATTCTATCTTTATCTGTATAGAATATAGAATATTTTCTTCCTCCTCTACAATTTATTTAAAAGCAATTAAAATTTATCTAAAACCTGGTTGAACCATGTGCTCAAGACATCTATGTTTGTGAAAGATCAATGTAAAAGAGAAACAGCTGTGTCACTCTTGTTGATTTTCCCAATTAGAGAAATCATTGTACAATTCTTTAAGAAAATACAGTTATAACATATGTCTTACTCAAGACCACCACCAGACAGGATCCAGTGCATGTATGAAGTAGCCTCTAGGTACAAGTTCCTAAAGTCCCCCAAGAGGTGCTGAACAGGTAGTCCTGTTGGTTTTGTCTGCCCAGAGCAGCCACCATATTCTTTCATGTGGGCTGAGTCACCACACAATCTATTGTTGGTGGCCTTGCACAAATATGGCCTGAGGCTATCAGGTCTTAGATTTATCGGGACCACTAGTATCTAGTTCTTATCCTCTTAAAAGGTCTCTTACCTCCCTCTCATCTCACATTCCTCTCTCAGCCCGATGCCTTTTTATTTTTAGATTACTGAGAAATAAAAGTAAAGTCATACTATCGGAGGATTCTTCTCCTCCTTGCAGAAAACCTCCTTCCCTTCTGCTGGGAACTATTTGTATGTCACTTTAGAATTTGTCCCTTTTCAGAAATTCCAATATAGCAGGCACATATGGAGTTAATATAATGTGGTGTAGTAATGTGCAAGTACCAGTTTGTCACTCTTAAAAATATCAAATAGTCCCCCCAACATTTTCTGCAGTCAGGAACCATGGTGAAGTTTTTCCAGCTAGGAAGCTATGAAAGTCTCCTGTTTCCCTATTCTGCAAATTACTGAACAACACTTTTCTGCTTATAAATGTGAGAGAAAACGGAAACAGCCAAAAAAATTACACAACTAAAAAAGGCCCATTGTTCTGAATCGTAAAACTGCCAAAAAGGTAAATTGCAGGTCTGAAAATGAATTTATTAAAAGAAGATGGAAGACCTGTTTTTTTCAAACCTTCCAATAGAGGCACTAAATCAAATCCCAAATCTTCAGTAGCAGATATTAGACGTCAAGCTTATGGCTCCCACATTTATCTCCCCATGCTCTGGGTGTAGCTTGGTTCAGTGCTGGAAAAAAGAGGGCTGCTATAATTAAGATGCAAAGACACTGTATCTGTGTTCTTTCTCACACTATCTATACTGTAAGTCCTTGAAACCCTGGCATCTAAGACTTCAAAAAAAACCTCATGCAGGGAAAAATAATATTTATTAAGGCTAAAGCTGTCGATAATTTACAACTTATTCAGGAAATCAGAGTACTATGTTTTCATCATTTCTCAAAAAATCTTTATTAAATTATTCTTGAAAAAAAATAAGTTGAAGGAGTTCATCATTTCATCTACAAGCTCCCATAGTAGCCTTCTGAGAATGTTTCCTTTCAAGATTCAAACACAAAGCTCACTACTTTTTTGTTAGATACTGCTGTGGATATTTCTGATTTGTAGTCTTAAAACTCTCTTACAAGTAAAGGAATTAAAAATTAAAAAGTGTCACAGAAAATTTCAAAGCCAACCTAAAAAGGTAAAGTTCATGCCTAAAACTTTGATTTGGTAGATTGCCCTTCATGCAGCTTACAAATTGTTAAAACACAATTTGATTTCTCTTCAAATAAAAGAAATACACTCCACTGAAAAATCTGGAGGCATAATGGAACTAGTGGGTTACTGGGATGAGTCAGCAAAAATGAAAGCTCTACCAAAATTTTATTTTGGCAAAACTAATCAAACTGAGAAATGTCACAGTGATGACAGTCTTGTAAATTAATAAGCAAGTGACATTGACTTTTATATCAAATGAATTACACCTATACAAAAAGAGTCAAAGCCTCCCAGAGTGACCATTAGCAGCAATGCGAAGGAGCCATTTGGAGAGAGTAGCAGGAAATTTTGAGTAACCTACATTCTGCTGCAGAATAAATAAATATCTTATAAATAGATTGTATCTGAAAGCACAATGGGTTCATGAAAATTTGTAGCATTTGTTCTGGGTATATACTATAAGAGTTAAAGATGGGTGGCTTTTAGTCTTGTCTTGCTATCCTATTCTGATTTTACCTCACTACTGGTGCATTTAGAATTCCCTGATTTTTAGGTAGCAGACCTGAAGAGCTTCTCAATAAAAGATATTGTGAATGCATGGATTCAAGGGAGATGTATTCTGGATAAATTCTTGAAGAGATATCCATGGTGGATTACTAAACAGACAAACCCTATCTGGTTCAGGAAATCGCCTGAGATATAAAATTTTTGCAGTCTAGGGGATTAGCTGAGAGAAGCAATGGTTACTAGTTCTTACCCCTCTGGTTTGGGCTGCTGCTGCAGACGGCATGCTGGGCTGGAGGCACCTCTGATATTCTTTTCTTCTTTTGGGTGCTGGCAATTCAAGACACTCTACAGAATATACCTTTGCCCCAGAATGTATCTTGTTTGATTTTGATTCTTCTCAACTGCTATGTCTAGATATATCAGCTAGTTGTACCATTGTTACATAGACAAGTACCTTTCAGGGTAATTTTGGCAGAAATTACTGGGTGACATTTATAAATAAATATCTTTTCCTTAGCTGAATTTAGTACCTTTAGACTTCTTATTTTTTCCCTTTTTCTTTTTTTTTTTTTTTTTTTTTTTTTAACACAGAGGAATACATATTGAAACAGATTGAAAGAATGACTACCTTAGCAGACTAAGATGCTGCACACCTTGTGTTTTAATGAACAGCTGTGCTCTTCCCTCTCAATTAGTGTCCACAGCACAGGTGGAACTGAAAACAGGAGAGAAGACAGAGAACCGCATCAGCAGTATAAGGAAGTTCCTATGTTTGAGTCAAAGAAAAAGGCCAATTTATCATCTTTTTCAGTTTCTGGGATGAATGAGAGAGGAAGAGGATTGAGTGAAGTATGAGAAAAATAATTAAAAACAAGGGCTAAGGATTATCAGCTTGAACACAGAGTTCAAAGAAGAATATGAGAATTGTAGTTAATGGCTATAGAGAAATGGTGAGGAGTAAAAGTTCAGGGCACCCTCAGAAGGATTGTACATGATAGTCTTGTGATGACTTTTACTCAGAGTACAAAGGAGAAGGACAGGGATTTATAACAATCATCAAAATTATTTATAGTTTTTCACCTTACAAGGTAATTTTCTATCATTTACTGTGGATCTACTTGAAGTGTTTTTTTCAGCTTTAAATCTAGTTTTTACTGAATTCCCCTCTCTGCTTTTCCTTATGACCTCAACTTATCATTGCTCTCATTCTACTATACTGGAAATAATGTGCCATTATACAGTCATTTAGTACTCCTCCCATATGCATTTGTTGGTTCTTACAGGTTTTACCTGACAATACAGGCTGTGAAAGCAACAGTATCCAGCTTAGACTGGTCATCACGGAGTGGTTTTTTGTGCAGAGCTGCCCAAGGAGATATAGCTGGACAATTATTGGAGTAAGAGGGAATTGGAAGCAGATATAGCTAATCACTAATGCTGTGGTGGTAGTTTGGGTGGGATTCTTAAAACCTGCAGGCCAGAAAGTACAAGGACTTCTACATCTGATGGTCACCTCTAACTCTGGGAGAGAGCAGCACAGTGGAGAGAGAGAAGCATTTTTATTGCAGGATTCACCTGACCTAATGTAGCTCTTTAGTTCAAATGAGAGAAACTTCAGCATAGAAATGACTGTTTCTCTGTGGGACTAAAAGGAAAGCCTCACTCAGATGTAGAAATCTACATTTGTTCAGAAGAATCCCATGCAGAGTGCCTGTTATGGCAGAGCACAGGAGGGGTATCTTCACTCTGATTTGCTGCAGAACTTCCTGTGAGCAAGGGCTGATACTTGGTTTTTCTGCAGAAGAAATAAACAGTCTCCAAGGGTTTCATTTGCTGATTTTTTTTTGCCCTAATATTCATTAATTCTTCTTTTCTATTCCTGTTGTCAATATATAGAATGTCAGTCATACTGAATTAAAACATAGTATGACTGTGAAGAGATTTTAGCAAACACTCATTTATTCACTTTTTTTTTTCCCCATCAGAAACTTCTTTAAAGCAGGCTACACTATTTCATTAGTGTAACCAAGTCTGGTTTGTTTTTTTTTTTTACTGTGTTCTGAAGCCAATGAGAAGCTGTAAAGCTATGTATATCTACTCAAACATGCCGATGAAAACTTCTTTATAAACATTACTACTGTGAAAAGGGAGCAGCCTCTGGAGAGCTTGATTTTTTTAAAATACAGGCAAAGCGTTAAACATATAATCCTACTCCTGTGTGATTAATTATATCTCAAGTTCTGTGAGACAGGCACTGTGAACTTGCAAAAACATGAAAACCAGCACTCAGAATGAATACACGCAAAAATATGTATGAAAAATAAATTGACATCTCTTGAAATTTCATATGTTGGAGAGATAAATGAAGCTGTATAAATTTACTTCCAAGAACTAAGATCGTATTTGAAACAACGAGATAGATGGAAAGAATGCCTCCTTGTTCCTTCTTGCATTTGAGATGAGGTGCTGCCTTGCTGTGTGACCTGAAGGAGTTGTTGCAGTATAGAAATAGCACCAGTACAGCAAACTATGCCTCATTTCTTATGTAGGCACATAACACTCTTCAAATGTCAATACACATGCTAATTGCCATTGCTATATTCTACAGTTCCCCCCTCTCCAGTCTCTTAATTCCTTTGTGTCAATAAGTATGACAGGCCGGGCTCTAGCAGAAAAATAGAAGACTATTTGACCTGTTAAGTTAGCAGAAAATATTACTCCAAAGGGAGTACTGAAATATACATTTGCTTCAAATAACCCTGTACTGGTTGCCATTAAATAGGAAAGAAAATTAAAAAACAGACGTATATTGTTTCAGGCTTTTAGTATATGGGAAATCTGATATTTTGGATGCTTATACTAGTGTCAGCAGAGAATTCATTCGTTCAAAGTACCTGTAGAAATGTCTAGGGAGAGAGTGCCTCAGAGTCATTTCCCTGTGCTTTTACAATTCTTGTCTAGCCAAGAAAACCTGCTCTGTAATTTAAGATTATTTTTAGGATACTCTAATTTATAACGCTGCACATTCCACTTGTGGCCAAGGTTCCAATAGGGAATTCCAAAGGTACACACCGTTGTACCTTTTCCCATCCCCATTTCGCCCCTACACTTCTTTCCTCAATGACACTTTTGAGAAACGCTGAGGACTGGAAACTGAAGGAAGTGGGTCAGCTTTGCACGGCATCAGCAACATAAAGACTCTGGAAAAAAACCAAGAGTACTGCCCTGACTATCTAACTGTGAACATGGAATTCTCCATCAGGAAAATACTCATAATTTCAGGTAATTAAATGACTAAAATGCTTATTCTGTGCCTGGCAGCCAAAATTAAGTGTGCCAAATGAACAAAACCTGCTTAAATGAGTGAAATACAGAGTCTGCTATTGATTACAATTGGTTAATTAGTTTTAGGGCATATTTTGATCGATGTTTTTGACTGTTGAGAATGATGTTATATATGCAAAGCCAACATTCTTTTTTCTCTTGTTAGGATTACTGGGACTGGGGGAAGGGTTGGTTTGTCTTATTCCACTGCAAGAACAAAGATACTGCATGGTTGTTTTAGTTATTTCTGCTTCTGACAAAAACCTCCATGGAAAAGTTTTGGAAAAAAAAAAAAAAAAGGAATAATTATTTGGGAAACAATTCTCATAAAATGTGCATGTTCTTCAGTTAGCCTGCTGTTTCAAAACGCATATATATATATATATTTTAGAAATTATTAGAAGGCACACACATTTTAGGCAGCTAAAACTGGCTCAACATATTTTTTGGACTACTGCACTACTCAATGAAAGAAAAGATTCTTCTATTCTGCAAAAAAAGATTCCTCTATTCTGTTCATGAAATATAGCTCTTCAGAAACTCAGTATGTGCAGTTACCAGATCTGTTTTTAGAATGGTAAGTGCTATATTGAAAAGTGTTACAGGCTTTGTTATGTCAAAAAAAACCCACATATCAATATTCATTTACTGTGTAGTAAAAAAGATCTTTTAAGAGGCCTTTGAAGGTTAATATATATGTATAATGGTGTACATCCATATTAATATGTCTATATGGAATAATATGCATTGGTTAGAAATAAATTAATTCATATTTAACACAGTACTCATGATCTTGGCTGTTTTATTCCTCAGAAAATCCAAAGAGTTTGGATTGTAAGCACCCACTAAGTTTCTGTTATAATGAAAACTGTGCTGGAAGTAAACACACACAAAACATATTGCCAGAAGAACTCATTTTCACTCATTGCATTTTTATTATTTGAAGTCTTCTTATAACTAGAACTTAACAGTAAGGGAAATTGAGAACGGGAACATTGTTACAGCTGCCACTATTATAACTTCAGGTGAAGCAGTGCATTGTAGCAAAAGACAGACTCTCGTTTTAAAGTACTTCTGAGATTGGATGGCCCAGAGGTACCTAGTCTGATGGGAATTTTTGGAGACTTGGTTTCTAAAGGTACAGTGGAATGAGGCGAAAAGAAAGTGAAGGCGCTCTGTTTGCTTTTGAGTGCTACATCCGTTCCCCTGAACCTTTCATGTCAGTTGGCCTTTCATTACCATCCTGTAAGCCTGATGGCAGTGCCCTACTTTTCCAAATTTATTTCTTTGAAGTGGTACAGATGATTTTTACACAGAACGTGTAAGTAGAAGGAAAACTTCTGGTGTCCAGCTATTCCCCACAATTGCAGAAGAGCCTAGGGAAAGCTTGACCCGTAATGTTTGCATTCTCTGATCTGGCAAGCTCTTGAGTGTATATAGCAAATAACTCCACACTGAACCCAGTGTGCTACAAGCACGTGTAAGAGCTTGAGGGTTTTGGAACGGAGGGCTTTTCAATACACTTGCCACCTGATTTCACACCTTTGCAAATGCACTTTGCTGGAAGCATGATAAAGTTCAGATGAATCCCTTTGACACAATGATAGAGACGAGTTGAGCTTCACCCTGATATGGATGAGCACAGACAAGAGATTTTTTAAATCAGCCTAGCTAAATGAAAATACAGCATGTCCCCTGCAGAGCTACCAAGGTCAGTGAGAGTGCTGGTAATCTGCTGTATAAATGCCAGATGCAGAAGGTATAGTGCCTGCAGGCATTTTTAGTTCACATTGTTTATAATGGAAGTCAAATGCCAAGTTGCATTACAGTAAAAAGTTTAGTGTTTCTTCCTGTCTTGCTTTGACATAAATCTGAGTACAAATAAATAAATAATGTTCTAATGGTTTAGGCAGTATCCTTTTCCAGGCTGGCACAACTCTCCAGTAAACTTTAAAGGGGGCACGTAGAAACGTTACATAATTAGATTTCTTTTCACAAGTTAGACCACAAGATTTGCCCTTCCATGTAATTTGTCTCATTAAGAGCTAGTTTAAGAAAACAATTTGCAGTTATGCATCTTTACGTCTTACAAAACATTTGTTTTCTATTTAACTCCTTTACCACACCGTTTGATGAACTCTTCTACCACACAGTTTGACGCATTCAGACAGACATTCAATTATTATTTCTTTTGTGTGTGTGTGTGTGTAATGATATGTCATGTGCAGCAGATTTTCATTATTTAGTAGGATACGAATGAGCATGTAACATAGACTGGAAGCTCCTGGATCTTTGGGTCTAAATCTCAGCTGCTGCAAGCAGTCATTCTTCATAATCCCTTTAATAAACTTATCAAGTGGGAGAGGCAAGAAGTCTACTGGAAAGATATTACACTGAATATCTTTCTCCTAATGACTAGAAACTTCCTTCTGATTTCCACACTAGAATTATTTATGGTCAGTTTCTATCCATTTGTTCTTGTGCCAATGTCATCCTTTAGTTTAAGTAGATCCTCTCTCGCCCTGGTGTTTCCCTCTCTGTGTATTTATAGACAGTAATTCAATATCCTTTTAGCCTCTGTTTTATTAGATTACCCAAAACAAACCCAGTTTTACACTTCTTCTAAGACTCATGGTTCTGTGATCACTCCAAGAGTCTTTTTCTTCACTTACTCTTTGCTGAGTGGTCTTAAATACTGCATAGTTGACCAAGAGTGGCCAGCTGAACGTCATGTAAAGCCACTCAAATGGCATGGCCCCTTCTGGAAATACCTAATCTAAGTATGAATTAGATTTGTCTTTTTACATATATCACTACAGTTCACAGGCATCACTGTTATGTGCAGATCCTCTCCTTTTCAAATATTTTAAGCTCATAAAATAAGTTCTTAATATTATCCCCTAAGTGTATGACATTGTCCTTTGCATGATTGGATTTTTATCTCATTACTATTATGCAAATCCCCAAGGTTATCAGGTCTTTCAAAGCTCTCTTGCATGGGGGATATTTCCCAACTTCATGGCGTCAGTAAATTCCAATAAAACAATCTTGTTTTTGCACCAGGGTCACACACAAAAAATAAATAATTAGGTAGCTCTCGGTATTGATTCTTTACTGGTAAGAGTCCTTCAGCATATTCATCTATTTTCTTCCTTTCCCTTTCCCTTCCTTTTTGTCTAACTAGTCCTAAACTTCTCCATGTTAAACAACATGTTGTCCCAAAGCACCATGCTTAAAAGAACATCTCAGAGAAATCCTGTGTATTTTCAAAGTAAATTACCAGATTAATTTAACATAATATGTTTGGTAAAGTTCTGTCATGTTTTAAAACACTTTATGTCTCTAATTCTTTCTCCCCTTAGATTTATTCTAAAGACTTTCACTCTATTCTGAAAGTGTGCATGTTATTGAGATCTGATGAGTAGGTCAGTATTTGCCCGAAGAAAATCTCTTCACTATACTTGATGACAAGTGAAACGGAAAGTCTGGGAGATGTGTCTAGAATAAGTTTTCAGTCTGTGGGTCTGTGCCATACCTTCATAAGCATACAGCTGGAGTAACTCACAATAACCACTAGGAACAGAACCCACTGGAGAACAACCAAAATCTAATACCACACATTTTCACATGTAAAAGGCTTGCTGGAAAATTCAACATTTGATTATAATTCTTAGCACAAAGCAACGCAAAATCTGTATGTTCTCTTATCTATATTTAAAACCAGTACTACCTACTGCTAGCTACATTTTTTAGCTTAGTCTCTGTTCTTTCAGGCTCTTTGAAGTTATCTGATTTGAGATCCTCTGTAATTGGGTTAGTTACAAATAGTAGTATTTTTTTAAATGTTTCTAAATTGCTTCAGCCCCCACTCACCCTTTCCAAATTGTTCGCTTTATAAAAGCCGTTGTAAGAGGCAGGTACCAAACAGAAAACAACCCTTTGTTTCCATTTGTGTCTCACTGATTTTCAGGCTGCCTGGAGACCAGTTTCGCTCATATGCTATGGAAAAAAATAGACTTAGCTTAATCTTTACCTACCTGTATATGGCACATTGTAATCAGTTATGTCTGATTTTCCCTGGAAATGCTCATGACAGTCTCCAGGATTCCAGTGGGAGGTAATATCGGCAATTCAGAGGACCTCCTTCTTCCTGGCATCTTTCCCAGGCATCAGAATTCATCTAAAAAAGCTACAGGGTGCTCCGAATTAGGCTCCAGATGAGCTTTCATTGTGATTCAAATAAAACATACAAGCAAATGATGGAGATATAAGTTTAATTTGTCAAATGCATTTAAGGGCATCACAGTTCTCTGTAAAATGTTGACTTTCTTGTAGAAAGACTAGGGCTTTTTCTTTTTTAGAGACAAGTTTTGATTTTATTGTAGTTTGGAAAATCTGGAGCATATTGTGTACATACTGCATCGACTTGGATCTTGACATTGGTTTAGGTGGCAAAAGACCTCCTAACAACTTCCTTATGCCATTTGAGTAAAATGTCATGCATGGCATCTCTCTACCTTGACAAGGAGAAGGATGCAATACTATGGTTTACAAAGGAGATCTTACATGATTTAAATAAGGGAGTAAATTAACAAAAATTGAGACATCTATAAGGGAAATATCAGACTGGTAGAAGAAAAAAATGCTACAAAGACTAATATTTTTAGACTTCAATTTCACTTTTGCAATAATTCAGGCATAGACTTCCTAAACAATGTGAACTCTATGCTTGGAGTTTATAAATTCTTCCATTATTTCATTATTCTGTATAAATAATTTTATATGATCTATAAATGAGTGGTAAATGATAGTCCCAGAGCTGAAGAATTTCAGAAACAGTTAAGATTTGCATCCTTTCCTTATAGAATACCTTAATTTCTTCAGCTTAACAGCTTCTTTACTAATATTGCAAGATGAAAACAACCAAACCACTTTATTGCAGTATTTTCTCCATGGCTGAGTTACAAGTCTGTTGTTTACCAAGTGTCAAATGGTCTTGTGGCAAAACATAGGGTGGGAGCAAGAAAGTTTGTATTCTAATCCTGGCTGTGCCCCAGGCTTTGTATGAATCCATGGGCAAGTAGCTTAACCTCTTTGATCCTCAATTTATTTTTCAGCAAATTGCAGGGAAAATGATACAGTCTGTCTTGTGCAGGTGTCAGGAGGGTACCTCCTGGCACTTTTAGATGGAATTGAGTGCTCTAGAAAAAGCAAATTTTATTACCTTTTACCCTACTTCTGTCTATTAGCCATCAGTGGAGATGGGATCAGGGGCCTTTACCATTTGCCAAGGGAGATGTATGCAAAACTCAGTTTGAGGATTTACCTAAATGTTCAATGTTAACTATTAAAGCCTTTATTAATGAATTTCAAATAGGCAAAGATTCCTTTAGTCCCATAATTCACTTGCCCTTTTAATTATGATACCTCTGACCACTCAAAATAAATTTCCAACAGGAGGTTAATTATTTCTGCTCAGCATCTCCCTTCCGTGACAATTGTCGCTTGGAACACTTTTTCTAGGCAAAATCATTTCAAATAAAGCTAAATTCATAAATGAATGCCAATTCTGGAAGGATAAGCTTGGCATCTGGACATTTGAAGCTGCCAGGTGTATCATATATGTGACCACAGCTGCTCACTGTGGTAACTGAAGGGAAAAAAAAATGAACAAAAGAGAGATAAGCATTAGGAAATAGTAAGAAGTAACGGTATGTTATTATTTTAATTACAAGAGGCTAATGATTTTCTTTGTAATTGCAATGAAAAGTTACTGTTGAATGTCCAATATGTGCTTGGAATGATGCTCTGTTGTAAGTTTTCAAAAAAGAAATGGAGGCTGCTTGTAAGTGAGATGTTTATATGCACTAAGCAGAAAAGGAAAAAAAAGTAGAATGATAACTTCTTGTTACAGATTTGGAAGACTCAGATCCATCTCCAAACCAAGGAAACCACAAGAATAAGACAACACAGGAAAAGGAGAAGAAATCTGTAAAATCACTTTCACTGTATATGACATAACAGTGATGTATCACAGATCACTGACATAAAAACAATTTTTAGTGTAATGGGACTTAAGGGTATTTATTTGGATTTTACAGTAGGTTTTTTGACATGTTATATCTGCATCCCATGCTATATATATATGCATTTGTCCAGGCTAATTTACATTCTTGACAGCTTACTGTAATCTCCTAATTATTTTGTCATGACTCCAAAATCCTAACCAACTGCACATCAGGGAAACATGCATCCCATAAGACTGAAAACAAGGGTTAGGACCTAAGGCTTGAATTCCTGAACCCTCCTCAGCAAAGGGTTCCTGGAGGGTGCAGCCACAAGCAAGCCTTACTCCCTGCTGCCTCTGTTGCTCGGAGAGGCCAAAAGAAGCATTGGCTGCTGCCATGGGAGCAGAGAGGGAGGAGAGAAGGACATGCCTCTGAGGTCTTGTAAATAACCTGCTATAGGTCTAGAGTGAGTTTGCAGGCATAGCACTGGACAACCATTTTTTTTCTTGGCGCAGCATCTGTTTGAGGGTCACAGCAAAAAAGCACACCTTCCTGTTTAGCAGTTTCAGCACATACCATTACAGTTAGCAGCTGAGAAAGTGAGAGTTATCGTTTCAAACAAATATAAGTAGCCCAAACATTTCCCATTCCCAAGGTGTCCCTCAGGTAAGTTGTCCCTTTGGAACTAATCAAGAAGCTGTCTGGATCTCCTTGGGCAGCAGGATAACATCCCATGAGTGTGCTACTATGACCCTTCTGTGAGTATACAGAACGTGTTCTTTTTT
>VZRU01009758.1:355242-376164 GCA_013398155.1 Pedionomus torquatus | reverse complement strand
CAAATTTAGGTAGGGATGTGAGTTCAGCAAGTTATAGCAATGCCAAAGTGAAAGAACATAGGTAAATTTTAAATTTTAAATGCACATTCTGTTTGCAGAAGAGGATCTCTACTGCTGAGGTGAGGAACTATGGTCTTACGACTGGAATTTCAGAGATAAATATTCAACTCACAGGTCTGTGACTTCACGTCTCACAATATGTCCTTGAACAAGTCATCTGATTTCTACGATTCAGATCATTGTTTCTAAACTCATCCTTTGTTTTCTTTGTTCTTTCTGACAGAGTATTTATCCTTGTGTGTTTACACAGTGCTTATCGTACAGGACTCCCAGTCTTTGAACAGGTTAATGAGGTGTAAGTTATAGTTTGAATTTATGATATCAGCTACTCTGTAATAACTGCCTGTTCTTATGCCATGGTAAATGTAGGTAGTTTTCTTCTTCAGTGAGGAGTAAGCTGTCTCAATTTTGCTGCAGAGTGAGAGCAAGCACTCAGACAATTGTTAGAGAGTAGTAAAAATGCAATAATAAATCTACTTCCCAGTTTACCTTGTGACAACTTACACATGTAGCTGTCTCTCTGGGCAGATTTTCTGAACTCAGCTACAATCAGCACATGTAGATAAACCAGCTTAATATTGAAATTATCAAGTCTTTAACAACAAGTTTAAAACCACAAAATGTAAAATGTTAAGGATTTTTTTTTTTTGACATAGAGATCTGCCTAGGAAATTGATAGCTGGCTTTTTGTCTTACTTTGGTTGCCCTCAGAAGGTTTCTGGTGCCTTTTCTTCATTACCAACCTCCTCCTCTTCCTCCAGACTTCTGAATGGCAAACACACCACAAGGTGAAGCCTGTAGGTAACTTGTTTCTTCATCAGTGAAAGTCAGGCTATTGATGGTAGATAGAAGCAACTAAATCCATCAATCATTGACAGTCACAACACTTACAATACATAATTGAGGGTGAGGTCTAAGTTTTTACTGTAAATATGTTCAGAATTGTATGTATGAGCTTCTTGATCTTTCTAATATAGTTTACACCACTCAAGAATCAACATTTCTGCCTTGTAAATTTTTTCCAACATTTCCAATGTATCCTCCCAAATTTTAACATTTTTTTTCCACTTCCTTTTTAAAAACACTTATTTTTCCTTGTAAGACAGAATTTTTAAATTACTTTTCTTTTTTCATAAAACCTTACATTCCAGGACACATAAACACACAAAAATGGTGTAAGTACTAGAAGTGGTGAAATACTTATTGGTATAGTTGTGCGTTCTGCCAGGAAATCTTGATGTGAAAAAAATTGAAAAGAGTCATAGAGCGTATGGATTTTTGCCTGTTTTAATATGAATATTTGTCATTTACACATAGTCAATTTTATTTTGACATGTAAAATGCATTGCATTGAGTTCATCACTACAATCAGCCTATATTAAATTTAATTAGTGTTTTCAGAACTTACTATTTCATATAAAGATATGAGGACTTTCAAGACTGATTGGCAAAACCAGAGAACAAAATTCCAGAACTTTCTTTGGGATAGAAGTTCCTGCTGTTTGCCTAACTAACTAGTCTACAGAATTCTGAGGCACATGTTAAAATCTGTGTATGTCTGCATTACCTCTTATTTTCCAAGCACCAGACCTGTTATACATAAAGGTTGAGCTAGGGATTTCCAAGAAAGTTATCTTGCTTTACAGAAACTTCTGTCCTTTCATTCTTTGTAGTCTTTCTATTTTCCTCTTCAGCTCTACTCAGTCCAAGAATTACTGTTGGTTCATAGGATGTGTTACAAAATAGTCTTCTTTCTCATCATAAAGGTAGAATATGTTGGAAAAAAGATTTACTGTCCTTGTAGCACATCTTGATCATAGGCAATATCATTATTCATTTTTCATCACTGTATCTTTCTATTGAAGCTAACTCACCCCTGTTTTCTGCCAACCTTTTTTTTTTTTTCTTTTTTTTTTTCCTTTTTCATTTTCTGAAACCATTTTCCTACTGTTTGACATTTAAAATCCAAAATAAATAAACATTGGCTGCTATTATCAGCTAGGCGCTCTTTCGCTGTGTCTGGCTTGTCACTTTCCCAATGGGGCTATTTTGTTTTAATCTCCATATTAGCTGCTAATCTAGTCTGTCAGTTTTCTGTTTCTATCCTTCTCCTCTCTGAATCTGCAACTGAAATAAACTTTCATCAACTTCTATTCTTTACAACTTTACCTAGGCAGATTTCACCCTGATTGTTGTGCTGGACAAGGTTTCCAAGATGACATTCCCCCCTTGCACAACTGCTCTTTCCCCTTAAAAAGGAAAGAAAAGCAGGAGAATGCACCCATGTAAATTGCTACCTTAAAGCTCATACTATTTGTTTCTCTAAGAGAATTGTTATTAAGATTCTTTCTTCTTGATGTTCATCGCCCTTTAATGTTTCCTGTTATCCCATTTTAAAAGAGAGAAGGGAAATTTGCTCAAAATGTGTTAGAAATCAAAAATCCATTAAAAGTTTTGAGCAGTTCAAAGTCGGGAAAGTGAATTTTATTTCCACATATTTTTAAAGTATTACAAGTGTGTTACATACATCTTCCAAAATTCATTCAATTCGGTCTTTGTAAACAAGGTATGGTGGACCCCATTTCATTGCTGGCTAAGATCTAATTCACCATTACCCCACAGCAGTGGAGGATGCTGGAGCTAATCACGGGTGTTATCAGCTCTGACTGTTATTGCTGCTCTATAGCAAACAAGGCAATAAAAAGAACTGTAAATGAAGGATTTCTTCTTTTAGGGGATATACCTGATTCTTGGAAGATTAATGAAGAATTCCTAGTTCACTGTTTACTAAAGACACCTCTGGTCTACAGTATTTTAATTGTAAATCCCTTATTTGACATCCTAACTAATGGCTCCTGCTGAATTAATAAAAGCGACATATTAACTTTAAATCCCAGATAAAGTAAAGATTGCTGTTTTAATATCCCATCCATATCCTTTATCTTTCTACAGGGGCTTTCAGGCCAGTAGTTTTAATAACATGCATGAATGAAGATGCTCTTTTTTAACACAAATGGTGGCAAAGAGTTTTTCCTTTATATTAGCAGGCAATCAATTCCAATAGCTTTTTAATGCTTTCTTAAAGAATCAATTTTAAAGCAGAAGCTCTTCAGGGGACCCTTTTAAACTTCTTCACAGCCAGTCTCCTAATTTTCTATTACAATGCAATCTAAAGCAGCTACAAAAATAATGCAGATAATGTTTGCTGGGTAATGATTTCCAATTTCCCCATTCCATGTACCCTGTTATTAGGAGGATCATCTTAGCTGTGTAAATTAATTTTCAATTCACTTCAGGGGAACATTACAATGATTTATTCAACACTGGTGCCGAAGAAAGTGTTGGGAGGGTTTTAGCAAACTGAGAAATAAAATCAATTTGTTCTGATTATCATCATCTTAAAAAATGGGAAGACAAAAGATTCATGGGAATATATTGGAGGTTAACCTTCCCCCTGCAGGTGCAGTCAGTGTGAATCTGGATGTGGTTACCTGGCCAGTAAGGGCAAACAAAATGTCTGAAATTTGCTGGGTTTTCCCCATGCTTAAATGTTTTGGAAAGACTGAACAGATTCTTGGGTTCTTTGTGTAGTGTACAAAACAACAGATCAAATTTTATGTCACTAAACTGTGTCACTAAATCAACTTTTAGTCACTAGTCAGTGAAGAACATGTTTACTGAAAGTTAGACAAGGATGAGATTGTTTCAAAACCAGCTGTGCTATTGGTAATGGCACCCAAGATTTGGGAAAGTTCCAGATTAGGAAGAATTTTAACATTGGCAAAGTTGTATGGTAAACATCTGATAACTAACGCTCAGAGAACGTATATGAAATTGCTCATACACTGCTGTGCTCATACCAGATAAACACCTGTAAGTACACATAACAGCTGAGATCTGAATGTTTGGTTATTTTGATTTAGCAGCTTCATTTTTAAAAGTGAGATTCATGTCACCTCATTTTGATCACAGGAAAAAAGTCTGATCCAAGAGAGAGTCCCTTTGGAGAAAAGAGAGAGAAGTAGAAAAACTTTGGAGGCAATACTCCTGTCATGACTGCTTCTCTTCAGGTACTGTAAAGAGAACCTGAAGTGATTACTTTGGATAAAATGGCAGATTTTGACATAGAAGTTATTTAAATTTAATTTACTAATATGTTTTGCAGTGATATCTATGATGTTACAGCAATTGTCAGTAGTTAAAACAAGGGATCAAGGTGGAATACTTCTTTTCATGTGAAAAGCTCTAAAAGGGTAGTTAAAACCCACCAGTCCATCAGCATCATCATGGAAGAAATTGCAGTTTTATTTAGAACTTTTTAAATTAAAGCAATTTTATTAAAAAAATCCAATCTTGCATCCACATAGGATAGAAGCTTGTGAAATTACTTAGCGGTTTTAAGGGTGACCACATTTAGTTACAGGAGAAAAGCAACCAATTAGTCCTGAGCTGCCAAATTGAAAACTGCTACTTTCTGTGATTACAGTGATAGAAAGGATCCCCCAAATATAATAAATGGCATAAAAGCAATTGGTCATGGCCCACAAGGAATTTTGAATTATTTTTGCCATCTGTCACTCTTGTTAGTGTTCCCACACATCGATCAGTGTAAAAATAGTATGAACTACTGATGCTTAATTTGAAGCTGAAGGGAGCCTGATCTGAGAGATGTGAAAGATCAAGACAGGAATTTTGAAAGTCCTTTGCAGCCATGGCTTCTTCCACATTGATATAATATTGGAAACATGAAAATGAGTTGCCCTTTTTGTCATGGAGCCATAGACAGGCATTAAGCATATCAGAGTTCCAGCATGCTAGTAGCATAGTTGTCAAATTAATTTTTTAACTGCAAACTGGCAAGGAGCTGCATTTGCATTATTTATTACACATTAAACAGTAAGCAAGAATAAACACTTGTAACAAAAAAGCAAGCAGATACTTTCTCATAGGGTATATGTCTAGCTTGCCTGATTTTAAAGAAATCAAAGACCCTTCTGAGTATACGATTTTTAAAATGCACAAAAGTAAAGACAAAACAATGATATTATTAAAATGCCAGCCATATTCAATTGCCTGGTGTGAGTGGAACATGACTAGTCTTTAAAAGGTTTTCTCAGCTTCAGTGAATAAAGCTAGTAGTCTAAGTCTGTAACTGTAACAATACCCAAAGTGTTATGGACCTGAAATATATTCTGAATTAAACCAAGTAAACTTGTAATTAGTTGGGCAGCTTTTTCTGCAGGGGTTCTTAGGGAAGTACATATGAATAGGACAACCATACTGTGATGTGGTGCCTGAAATATGAAAGCTTTTGACAATGAGCCTTTCAGGGACTTGTTGTGGAAGAGAGTACGCTTTATAGACTCTGTTAGAACTAAATAATTTCTCAGTCCATATAAATTTCTGTCATTCACAACATCCTGCTGCAAATAGGTCTACTGTTTCAAACAAGATGTTTAGAATCATAGAACCATAGAATTATCCAGGCCAGAAGGGACCTCCAAAGGTCATCTAGTCCAACCTCCCTGCAGTTGCAGGGACACCCCCAACTAGACCAAGTTGCCCAGGGCCTCATTGAGCCTCACCTTGAATATCTCCAGGGACGGGGCCTCAACCACCTCCCTGGGCAACCTGTTCCAGTGTTCTACCACCCTTAGAGTAAAGAAATTTTTCCTAATATCCAACCTAAATCTACTAATGTTATTAAGCATAATATATCCAACCTAATAAATCTACTAAATGTAAGTAAGCATAATTCCCTTTTTCTACTTCAATCTTCTCCCAGAATGATTTCATTCTGTTGCTCAAAGTCATTTCCTCACAGAAAATAATACGTAATTGTTTGTTTCTTACTTTGATGTGCCATTATTTTATTCTCCTTCACATTTGTCCTGCAGGTTGTAGGGTATTGGTCATTTTAATCCTTGCTGGTATCATAAAATCATAGAATCATTCAGGTTGGAAAAGACTCTTGGGATCATCAAGTCCAACCTTCAACCCCACTCTACAAAGTTCTCCCTTACACCATATCCCCCAACACCACATCTAAATAACTTTTAAACACACTCAGGGATGGTGACTCGACCACCATCCTGAGCAGCCTATTCCAGTGTCTGACCACTCTTTCTGTGAAAAATTCCTTCCTAATATTCAGCCTAAACCCACCCTGTTTCAGCTTGAAGCCATTCCCTTTCGCTCTGTTACTAATTACCTGTGAGAAGAGACCAGCACCAACCTCTCTACAGTGTTCTATCAAGTAGTTGTTGAGAATGAGGTCTCCCCTCAGACTCCTCTTCCTCAAACTAAACAATCCCAGCTCCTTCAATCTTTCTTGTAAGGTATTCCAAATCTTCAGTTGTCCCTATTGTTTTTCTTGATACCATTTCTGCTTCTCAATAGTTAAAAAATTACTGTCAAGTAAAAGGAAGCTGAAACTGAAAGAAGTAAATAAATTTATTTAAGCTCTCACAAATTCCTGATCAGTTCATGGCCTTGTACTGGACTTCAAATTATATTATTCCTACCATAGCAATTAATATTCTTGTATTATATATCTATTTTTTATAAACAAATCAAGTCCTACAGCACATATACTTTACTTGTAAATTAGAGTAATAGATGAATTCAATTTAATTATCCCAACTTAATTTGACAATGTCAATAATATGAGAAATTCAGACGGGAATTCATTTTACCCAAATCTGTCTAGGCACCAAGTGCCTCTCTCATCAGTGCTAGGTGTCTGTTTCCTTTATAGTCAGTGGAGAGAAAGAGGGGCATCTCTGGAGAGCTATTCATCCCATTTTAAGAGAGATGTTTGTGTTATGTGGTCTGAATTGGTCCCAAGAGGTTGGGAATAATTGCACATTGGAGGTCCCTCTCTTTCATCCCTCTAGGCTCTCTCAATCACTGATAGTAAGTAATAACTTACTTTGATTAAAGTGGGAACTTTCAGACAACTAATTAGATGAAATTACTCTGGTACTCAGTGTCTAGAGTTGTAGGGGAGAGATAATACAACAAATACTGTGATTTGGTGTCTTCATGGAGAGTGAGATGCAGCTACAGCAAAAGTAAGGGAAAACTTGGGAGAGTCCCATCTCCCTGAGCTCCCACACCCTCCTCAGAGAAGAAGAGGAGACTTTCCTCCCTGTGCAGTACGCTCTCTTGCAATGTGCAGTCCTTCTTTCCAGGCTCTTTTAGCCATATGATTTAACAATACGTCCAGATTAGATTGCTCCCTACCTCCTTCCAGGACATACATTGCAGTGACAAAAGAGACACTCTTAAAATAGTCAAGAAGTTACTGAAACATGTCCTCCCCCACCAGACTCCACCACTCCTTCCCTATCCTCTTGCAATTTTCTCTCCTTCCCTTTCATGTCAGCAAAACAAAGAAATCATTTTTAGCAAAGCGCATCCACAAGTTGGCAAGGATAACATTTTTAAATATCATAGTGCTATTATGATAAGCACAGCACATTCCAGGCAGAAAAACTGCAAATTATGGCAACCATCAGTAAGTATGAATGATATTAAAAGTTAGAATTTTCTTTTTTTTTTTTTTTTTTTTTTTTTTTTTTTTTTTAGCACCCTAAAAGCCATTAACAAGCCTGTCAGAAAAAGAAGAGCCTATCAGGATTTCAAATAAAAGAAGTGAAAAATCCATTTATGAATACTTATCTCCCAGATCTTCTCTGCATCTTAAGCAGAAAATGATATATACTGACTTCAGAAATACAGTTACCATATTTGAACATGTGAGCTATAGGAAAATACCAGTACTATATAATCTTAAATTTTCTTCTAGTTTTATTTGAGAATATGAAGGCATAGAAACAAGAAAAAAAATATTTAAAATCTCTATGATGATCTGTCCTCCTTTCAGAAAAAGAAATATGATCTCCTTATTAATCCAGCAAAGTCCAATCTTGTTTTAAGCGAAAAATATCCATTCAAATGAAATGTGCAAATAAGGAGATTTGTATAAAAGAGTTGTGTGATAATCATCAAAGGATTTTGAGAAAGAAGAATGTCCACTATGTGATTCTTTAAGAAGGTAGTTGAAATTCTGTCACTTCTTATATTCTCGAATCTCCTAAATTTTGTTCTTTATTGGTTGTCCCTAAAAAGAGCAGGTTAAACAAATATTAACAGGCAATTGCTCAGTAATGAAAGCTGAGCTAATAAGAGTAATGGATAATATTTTTAAGGTTTTATAGTAGTTTGTAGGCCAGTAGATATTGAAGCCTTCATCAAAGCCTTCATCAAACATACACTATGTCATCTTGGTGTACATGGGAACACCAGATCAATCAGGACTGGCCTCTTCTGTATAATTCTCCTCATATACTCATCTAAGATTTCTCTGGAGCTCAAGGGCTTGAAAGACTCAGCTCCTAGAATTGCATAGGTTTGGATGAACCCTAGGGGTTCATCTGTTGAATCTGATTCCCTGCTCAATGCAGGGCCAGCTTTGAAATTGCATTAAGTTGCATTAGGTTGCTCAGGGCATTGTCCAATGTTTTTTTAGGATTTCTAATGGTGGAGATTCCACTGCCTCCTTGCACACTCTCCAGATTTTGACCGTTATCACTGTGAAGAATTTTTTACTTGAACAGAGTAAACCTGAGCTCAGCTAATGTTCTGATTACCTCAAAACCCAGCTGTACTGTGTGGTACTAGGGAATCTCCAGAACAAGACCTTCAGGAAGCACCAGAGCTGCCTTTTCTTCCCTTTGCAGGTTACATGGTATTGGGCCACCAGTCTAGGAACAAAATCCCAGAGGTCATTAAAATGCGATGAGTTAGTGAAGTACAAGGTCCAGACTAGCTCTAGGTATCTCTGTTCCCATAGCAGAACCGGGTTTATCTTCCAGAAGATAGTAGTGCAGATGGACATTTCAGGACTTTAGAAAGAAGCATTGTGTGTTCCTATGTTTCCAGATCTCTAAAGATTTCTAAGAATGTCCTTGAAAATCTCCACCTCTGCAAATTACTCAAGGGATCTTGTTGCAGGGAAATCCATCAAACCAGGTAATATTAGGATTATTAATATTATAAGATAAGGATTGCTGCAGTGTGAGGATGTGTTAAGGTTTTAAAGAACTATATCTCCTGCCTGAGTGTAGAGGAACAGGGGGAAATGCCATTAACCTAAAACTTCACAAATGGTTTAATGATTCATCCTATTTTTTCTAAATATCATTCCATTTAAGCAAATTATATTCAATTAATGAAAAACAAATCTATATGTGAAGACACTGTGGATCCTAAAATCAATGAATAACCAACAATAAAAATGATACTTAGGTTGTTTTTCATTCATTAACCAGTGCAATGGATTCTGCCTTCAGAAGTCCGGATCCTGCATCTCTGAGGTAAAAGTGACGTGTTAACCAACAAAAAGGTGTCAAGTTGTCCCAAAAGCAAGGTACATTTCAGCCAGAGGAAAGAGAAAAGAATGCAGGAAAGATGAAGCTTGAAACTAAGCACTGTCTCTAAAAATATATTTTCTTTTATGTCTGACAGGTAGAGCAATCTGCTGTTGAACTGGATTTAGGCTTTCTTTTGTGTTTATTTTCTCACCCATAATCATTACCTATTTTGAGAGCACTTCTTCTTTGCAGTAAACTTATCTAGACAACACAAGGTGTATTTACTTTATAGCTAAATAAACCACAACAAAATAAAATATATTTTAACAGTGCTGCAGCATTTTTAAGTATCTCACTCAAATTTTGACATAATGCAGTATAATACGCCCTTATGATAGATGGCCTTGGTAGAAAAGTTGTAAGTGAACCTGCATGATTTCAAAATAGTAAAAAAATAGAAAAAAAAAAAAGGTCATTTTATAACTACAAATTCCACCAAAATCCAACTATTTACTATAGCGTCATGACCAATTTTGTAAATTAAAAAAATAATTTTAGGTTTTGGTTTTTTTTTTTCCCCAGTAAAATTAAATATTAAAAAACCCAAACAAACAAACAAACAAACAAAAAACTTTCAAAAACTATTTATAAGCATAGCTCAGAATCGTACCATTTTTCTTAAGGTTACCTTCAAACTTAGCTATTCTTATTTAAGACGGTCAGTTTGGCACAGATATTTTAGTATGGAAAAGGTCTGGTAAGACTTTATTTTCCTATTTCCTGTGCAATCTGAGATCACAGCATGCCAGACTGGAGATGATAGCCATGAATTCCTGTTCAAGAACATTTCAAAGAATTTCAACATTTCAACATTTCAAAGGAGCAGCATCAGTTACGTGTGTCCTTTCTGCACCAGGCTTTCTATTTTGTAATGAAATGCTTTTACTTATGGGCTTTCTGTAGTCTTACGTGATGATCAACTATTTCCTCTTTTAACTGGATCTGTCCCAAATAATTCAGGGCCTATATTTTTGCAACGCTCAGTGAACTAATAGAAGTGCAACCGATGTGTGAATACATTAAATTTAATAATAGAAGCATATGTCTGAGGTCGGCTAATAGTTTCCTCCAGTCTGATGAGATCAAAACATTAGATGTAATCATGTTTTTGTGCAAGCTTTACACAACAGAAGCATTTTGTCATTAAAATTACAGTTTGTATTCGGCTCAAATTACAGCAATATCACAGCTGCGTTTTATGGGAACATGCATAAATTCTTTGCAACTATTTTTGGCTGGATTGACAAACGTCATATTTCCATTTCTCTTTAGAATGATGCTGTTATATTTAATGTTCCATTTTTATGTGTGTGAGATAAAGAAAAAAAGAAAAAGCCACAAAATATTAAAATGAAGCACTATGAAAAACAATTTTGGTTTATTATTCTTGGGTCTTATAGCTTTGGATGCTTCTGTTTTCCATGGACTTTATTCAATTATGTTCTCTTTCTGAAACTCCTTTCAGATATAAAGTAAATGGAAGCTATTTTGTAGCACAAAGGCCATTAAATTAGTATCTGTACATTATAAAGAAAGTGGTTTGTTCTTCATCTGTTTGTTACTGTTACCACTATCTTTTTTTTGAAAAGACAAAAACAAAAACAAAAACAAAAATAAAAACAAAACAAACAAACAAACAAAAACACCAACAAACCAAAACCAAATGAAACCTAAGCCCAAACCCAAGTGAAAAGCCTGGGTGATCTAGCTTTGTTTTTACTGCAGACTTTGTGATGGTGTTTAGTGGCTAGAATACCATGCTGAGAATGGAAATGGTAAATTACCTTGGCCTTTATAGTGTTCTTAATTTTGGTTGGCTACTCATTCCACTCATCAACATTTACAGCCATACTCATTTCTGGGGAAGGCAGAGCTAGGTACTAAAATGGAAAATGTCAAATGCTCCCATACTCCAAGGACATGCTAGACATTCAAATTCTCATACTTTATTATCATAGCAAAAGGTTGCAACAAGAGTAGGAAATAACCTTACATTAATCTACACACATGACAGATGGTAACAAAGACGACAAATAGCACAAGCCAGCCTGTTATGACTTTAAGGTTTTTGTGGTTACCTTCAGATACTGTTCATCCTTTTTCAGATGAACCATAAACAACAGTCACTGAAAGTGACTGCCGGTCTATACGTGCTCTGCTGGTTTTCCTGCAGTCAGACCTGGAGCCACAGTGCAGAGTCTCCCAGTGCAGCTGTACCTGCCCTGCACCAGTTCATCTGGCACCTCTGGATCTGCCTGAGATCACACTCCACTCCAAATATAAATGCTGTTTCACTTGTACTTTCCTGTCCACTCGTCTCTCCTGCTCTCAGTCTGTAACTTGTTTTCTTACCTTCAGCTCTGTCTTTTAAAGCCAATCTTGTTTCTTTTCCTCATCTCCTCATTTATTTGCACTAAAATACTGGGGCCACATTCTAGCAAAAATAAAATAACTTCAATGAACATTATGCATCTGCCATAACTTAGAGGGTGAGAAAGTGATGTAGAAACTATCAATGGCAGAAGAATGCATGTGATTTTAATATAGCAGTAAGCCAAACAGAAAGATAACACAAACAGTAACACATGTAGTAGCATAGGTAGGAAAGGCTATTCCTGCTTAAAAGAAGATATAGAAGAAAATTTTTAAATTATGTTGGTTTATAAAATTAATATAGATTGCAAGTAAGCAAAACATTTTGGTGCACCTCACTCCTCCCCTCAAAATGCAAATAGCACTGAATTGCAATGAGGTACCCAATGTAGAAAGACAATGAGCCAACAGTGTGTCAAATTCAGCCATTGCAGCTTGTAATTAACAATTTAGTCTATTTATTTATTTTCAGTGGTCACCTTGTTTGTGCTATCATGAAAAAGTACTAACATGGAATAAACCTCTGTAATTTATCTTGCTGCGTCAGAGTGCAAACCCTATATCAAGGTGTTCAGTCTCTGTCAGACCACTACATCTTTTACCAGTCATCCTGACATTATTCTTAGCAGATAAAACCAGATGAATATATGGGTCCTGTTATGAGTTCATAAGATTTTCACAAGACAACAAACCTCAAAGACTAGGCAAGAATTGTCAGATGAAACTGACCTTACATACTGAAGCCTGCATTGTCACAGTAAGTGTTACTACAACCAGTTTTAACCCAAGATGCCTTTGCAGTGCATTATATTCTGTTTTGTGAAAAATGTTATATATTTATAAATAAACACTGTACAGAGATACAAATACCTCCTGTACAGATGCACACGTACAGTGCACACATAAACTCATCTAACCTTATGTGTGCAGTTAATGAATCACACAATGCTTGAGCTTGAAAGGGACCTCTGGAGGTCACCTGGTTCAATCCCCCTGCTTTAGCAGGTCTACCTACAGCTGGTGGCCCAGGACCATTTCCAGTTGGGTTTTGAATATGTCCAAGGATGGAGACTCTACAGCCTTCCTGGGCAACAGGTGCTGATACTTGGTCACCCTCACAGTAAAATGGTAACCTCCTGTGTTACAGTTTGTGCCTGCTGCATCTGGCTCACAGAAAAAAGCCTGGCTCTGTCCTCATTGCACTGTTGCACTCTTCCTTCAAATATTTATGTACATTGATAAGATCCTTCTGAGTCTTCTCCAGGTTGAACAGCCCCAGCTCTCTCAGCCTTTCCTTATATGAGAAATACTCCAGTTCCTTCACCATCTCCGAGGCCCTTTGCTAGAGTCCCTCCAGTGTGTCCATGTCTCTCTTACACTGGGGAGCCCAGAACTGGACCCAGCACTCCAGGTGTGGCCTCATCAGTGCCGAATAGAGGGGAAAGCTTGTTTCACTCAACCTGCTGGCAATATTTTGCTTAATGCAGCCCAGGATACCACTGACTTTCTTTCCCACAAGGGCATGTTGCTGGCTTATGTTCAACTTTGTGTTCACCAAGTCATTTTCTGCCAAGCTGCTGTACAGCTGGGTGGGCCCCAGCATATAGTTGTGCATAGGGTTGTTCATCCTAAAATGCAGAACTTGTATGCACTTCTCGTTGACCTTTGTGAGGTTCCTTACCTTCTGTGACTGCCCTATTGTAGTAGTTCCATGCACAAGTAGCCACAAAATTTGACATGCAATTTTTCTGCAAATTGATGAATAAGTTACCAAACAATAATATTTACAGAAGTGATGTCAAATGTGATGAGTATGTAATTTGTTTAATGGTATTCACTAGGGCCTACAGCCTGACCGCCTTGGTCTGTGATCTTAACTGTGACAGGCTAAGCAAAGTTAAGTGGATTTGCTGTTTTCCTGTGGAAAACCTAGAGAACTATTTTATTTTAGCAGAGGATCTGATCTAAAGAAAGTTTGGCAAGCAGTATCTTAGGCAATATGTTTCCCTTGAGTAAATGTTCAGATTTTTTTTTGATTAATTCTTCCCTTGTACATCAGTTTTACCATCTAGATATTAATTCATACAACAGAATAACGTTTTTGTAAAAACAAAAGTAACCATGGGAAAATAAAGGTTTATCTGTCATTCTGTTAAAGGAACTTTTTCTTGGTTGTTACAGGGCAGTCAGTTACAAAAAAGCAATAGTTTTGCCACCATTAAACATACAATAAAGCCTTTCACAAGCATACAGCATTAATCAAATTGTCTTAACCCTGTCAAGTGTTTACATTAGGCTTATGAAAGCTTTCCTTTCATTCTGAACAACGTGGTAACCTTAATTTCTTCTCTAAAGTCACTGTATGCACAGCAAAATAGCTGCTGTATTCCATGCCAGAAAATGAAGAAAGTGATTCTTGACAAATCCCAAGGGGGGAAAGGTGTTAGGATGTATAAAATGTATATGTCTTTCTCTCATCTAAGATTGGCTCAGTGGAGACTCGTTTTGCAAGACAGTTTGTGGTATGGAATATGGTAAACTACTCAGATTTTCTCATTTAAACACATATATCTACATTATATTACTGCTGTAACTAGTTCTGTAATGTACTGAGAAAATCATTGGTAGAGTAAATCTTGTAGAGCCCAAATAATATTATACTTTTATAGTCACGTCTCTTCCGAGAATCAGCATCATCATTTCTTATTGAACAAAATTCTCTTCAGATGGTAGAAATGCAGATATTTAAGCAGTGAAATACATCTCATTGATGCAAAAATTTTCTAAATATTGGATCCTACCTTATTGTAAGTGACTTTTAAACTTCCATCCTTGGTTTAATGTTGAAAGTAAAGATGCAAGAGTGTACATAGGGTTGAAACTAGCTTTTATGTGGAAATCAAAGCAAATGCTTGACATATGTCATACAACACAAAAACTAGACAGATAGGCACTTCAGAAAGTGTGAACAGTCTTGTGAAACTGTCAGGGAGTGAGGCTGTGTCCCATGTGAAATTACAGTCCTAACCACAAGAGACTGGTTAAAGTACCTATCATGTCACACTTTCTGTAATGCTTGCTCCTTCCAGACTTCTCCAGAGAGGGAATAAAGTCTCATTTATTTCCTCAATATCTATCTGTAGGGATAATAATTTGAAGAATTGGGTTAGTAGCTACAGTATTAATTTAGCAAACTAGCCTTTGTTAGGAGCAGCTTTCTAGTGGTGAAAGAAATTCTAGCTCTCTAACAACCTTTAAACTCTATTAAAGAAATGTTTTTTTCCTTGCCTTCCAGGTAAAGACACTGATTTAGTCTTTTTATAAGCTCAGTTTCACTACTCCATATCTCCACCAGGGCATATAGGAAGAGAAACCAGAAAATGAGCTGTAACAAGAGATTGTTCTACCCTTTCATATTGTCTTATGTGAAAATCCTTCAACAAGAGTGAAGAATTTCCACTTCTATGGAAAGAGAAGATAAGTATTGAGGAACAAGTGATACATCAAGATCTCCAGAGGTAAAATACAGTGGTGACATCTTTAAGGTGTGAAGTTCTAAGCATTATCTTCAGTAAATAATCTGGGGGAGGAGGGGATGTGCATCTGCTACCCTTTCCTTTCCCTGATCTTCCAGTAATAGTTACTCTGAGAAAACACAGGAGATTGAAACAGCATAATGCAAATTAATATAGATGCAAATATTCACACTGGGAAAGGAATAAAGAAGTGAATAAAAACCAGAAGTGAATAAAAGCCATGACCTAAGCTGCAAGTTAATCAGTCCTTTAAGAACTAGCAGGACCTGAGGTACAACTGCCGCAATGAGGAGGCACGAATTCCTCAATTCAGTGTGAATCAGATCAGTGGACAGGTGTTATATTCTCTTTTGTTCTTCATTCTTTATTTAACAATGAAACAAACACATTTTCAGTAGATGTATTTAATACTCTTCTCAAAATATATTACATTTCAGAAGTTTATTTTGTTCACTTATGTAGCCCTGGTGTTGACATCTTGCTTTATTTGACTTAGCTGTGTCATTCAGGAGTTATAAATTCTGAATTCTGAGTGACTGAATCACCGAATCAGTCTGGCTTACTATTTCTGCATCTGGATTTAATTACATTGTTGATTTTTTTCCCCTCTTTGTTGGAAAGTCAACAAAATGCTTGACCAAATTTTCAGTCATTGCCAATTGTCAGAACACAAGTAGAAGGACATGAATTTGCACTGCTTCAGACATATGAATATCATGTATTTTCCTGCAGGCAATCAATTAGAGGGAAAATAAATTTTGAATCTCTGGTTTTATGTATTGATATTTTTACTTTGTACAAGAACACCATAGCAATATCAAACCTTTCTTGTTTAAAAGGCTTCCTAAACTCCCTCTTAGACTGTAATACAGCTGTTATACCGTTAAAATTCAAGGTTAACTGTAGTGAGTGTTGTAGTCAATTTGGTATGTAGTATTTCATGGTTAAATTCAATATTGTTTTTCCTCAAGCAAAACAATTTCCATCCTTTCATTCAGGGATGATCACACTTGTTTAACTAACATACTTAGGTGTGGCCTGGGGTTAATCCTCATTTTCTCCTGGACTGAGCTCACTGAAACATGTCTTGAGGTACAGGAAGTCTGAGGATAACAGCCCTCCTTTGGTGCATCCCCCACGTTTAGCACTGGGGTGACTCATAGTCTTTACTGCCGACTAAGAATTAAAATAGGACGTCTGCTGAAGCTGTGATCGGTGAGTCTTGGTGCAGGAAAGAAGGCCTCACCCATGACCTGTCAGGTCTAAAGACCTCTTGCTTTCCTTGGCTTGTGTAAACATATATCTCAAACAAGGATAGACCAGGGAATGTCAATGAGCACACACACTTGGAGGAACTTGAAAAGATTTAAGGACATGACAAGGGAGATGTTTTGCAGACCTCATCAGAAAGTCCATGGAAAGAATAAAAGTGACAGAAATAGGTTTCTTGATTTGTGCCATTACCTGAAGAATGTAAGAGTACATCTTCTACCAGAAGCAGCAAGAGTATTTTCCCTTCCTTCATTCCATTTCTTCTCTAGAATGTCTGGGATTCAAATGATATCATGGAAATAATAATGTCTCAAATGAACAATAAACGAACATCACCTTAAAAACCAGTTGTCATTTTACTTATCTGAAGTGAAACAAGATTGCTCCATTCAGTGAAAGGATCTAAGCCTCAGAGAGATAAATTTGGTCCATTGATCCACCTCCTCTTTACTCCCTGAAATGGAAGAGATCAATAACATGCCCCCGGATTTGACAGAGAAATATGTCCCTATCCACAGTTTAGTTCTTAGGAAACCTGAGACTCCCAACTAAAAAGTCTCTGGAGATCCCCGACACCAAGTACAGGAACATGGTCAAAAAGAAACCAAAACAGCACAAAACCACCCGATCTGTTTGTTCCTTTTGGGCAATGAAGGGAGGAACTGGGACAGTCTCTAGGGTCAACTTGGTATCACAAACTAACACCACCACCATGGAAAATGTTGGTTTTGAACAGGAAAGTTTCTGTTACAAAGATGAATATTAGAGATTCTTTACCTCAAATAAAATCAATGGCACCTGAGGTGCAAATCTTCTTCTAGGAACTGACAAAACAGGAAAGGCAGAAGCAAGTGGTAGACTGAAGATGGAAATGGCATAAAGAAACTCCCAGGTGCACTAAGCCAGTGATGCTTCCACCTCCTATATAGGCCACATAGGTCCAGGGTCTGCTTCTCAGAGCTCTGCAGAAGGTAAGGAAAACAAAATTGGATAAACCACAGGGGAACCTGAATAAACCTTCAAAGGACCCACAGCTCCATAGGAAAACAAGAAAAAAACCCATCCCAAATCCAAAGGTGGAAATCGCCTGTGTTAAGCAATTAGATCAGATGGAAATAGAAATATTATTTGATATTAAAAAGCAATATATGTATAACAGCAGTGACCCAATGTAAATATAAAGGGCTTCCCAGTTAAAAAAAAATAATACTAGAATATGAATGCTTTAGATTCTGTCAGGAAAACTGTAAGAAAGGGGAAAGAACTAATTTTTAAAATACACTCATCTAGCATTTTTTTCAAGGAGTATTACCTGTCTCCACTACTGTGAAAACATGAATCACTTAATGAGAGCTACTAAGATATGAAACATTGTATTGAAAGTACAGGGACCAGTTGTTTTTCAAGATTATTCCTCCCTCTTATTAGAAAACAGTCAATGAAGGTCTCAGCTAATGTAAAAAAAAAAAAAATCCCTGATCATTCCATATAGGTATTTGCCTTGTGATAAAAATAGACACTATGACACATGACTTTGCTCCTAGGTAAAAATTTCTGAAAGGCTCAAACTATACTTTGAGGTAAAAGACCCCAGAGATAAATGACCCCAACATAGGATCTCTCCTGACTTGGCAATAAATCATATCTCAGAAGCTTCACAACCAGACATCATTAAAATGGCATCTTCTATAAGGAGCAAAAAGCAAAGGCAACAACTGGGACAAGCAACCAAGTGGAAAGGAGTGGAGATAATTAAAGGGGGACATTAAAGACCTTCTACGACAGTTATATATAACCATGTAACCAACAATGTATTTCTGCTACTAATCTAAGACTGGAAACATATGGGAGGAGTTGATTCCTATTGCAGAGTGGTGTTTAAGCAGCTATGAATAAAAAGATTTATTTGCCATCTTTAGCATGGGATAACAAGAACTTTTCAGTCTATTTCAGTCTATGGATGTCGATTCTACTTAAGCTAGCAAATGTTTTTAAATGTAACTTTTAAAGCTGCTAATACAAAACTCCTCCAAATTTAGGGATAAGTAAAATTTTGCGGAGAGTTATTGGTAGGAAAGCAAGGTAAGTTTTCTTTGAAGAAGGAGTGGGCTAAGAAAATTAAATCAAAAGGGGATGCTCAGCTAGCATGCAATCACCAAAATATATGGCTGGTCTAAATGTGAGAATACCCTAATTGGATTAGCACTAAAGGGAAAAGAAACAATGAAGCCAATAATTTTATGTTTGATAAGAAATCATTATGGCATCTGAACAAATACAGACTTAGATTAATGACTCCTATATTTCAGTGTATCAGTTCAAACATCAAGGACTGGTTTTAAGAAAAGCTATAAAAATTTCATTTTTAAACAAAAACACCGTCTCACAAGAAAATAAAAGATATATGAGATGATGGTTGGCATAATAAGAAATTTTATGTGTAACAAACTTAAAAAAAAGTACTTAAAAAGCATTCAATTATGCTGATTTCTAGATAGTTTCCATTTGAAAAAAAACACCCTCTTGAAAGACAATAATGTTAAAATCTATATAGATGAGTGCATAGGCAAAAAATAGTACAATTTTCTTGGGAAAACTGCATAAATTTGTATTTCATGACATAATTTTTGCAGATGAGATATATTGGACTATTAAAATAGGCAGATACACTCTGCTGCCAGTAAAAGACAGCATAAAGTTTGGGAGTGGAAATTTTACATCATGGGAGGGAAAAATTAAGCCTGTTTTAAAATGTTTCTCCTTATTTTCCTACTCTGATAAAGAAAAGATTTTAGGCAGTAGTGCATAGGCTCTTTCAGAGCCATGAAACTGTTAACAGCCACGGAAAAGAAAATGAATGCTCTTCTAAATGATACACTACAACAAATATTGAATAGAATATAATCAAATCTAACCGCTTGATGAATAATAATGTGACAGAGTCACATTTTCAAAGTGTCTGAAAGACAGTTTCTAAAAGATGTTTATATGCCTAAATGTTTCACGAATTTTTTCAATGCATTTTGGGAGTTTTGTTTTGTGGTGTTTTGCATTCACTTCAAGAAGTTTTTGGGGTTTGGAAATTCATGCTGCTGCAAAACTGTATATCTCCACATTGTTACCAAAATCATACAAACTTATCCCATGCAAAGCTCAGAGAATATACGTTGAGTAAACTAACTGTGTAAATGCATGAAATTTGTTAAATAATTCCATATATATCACATAGGGGGAAATAACAATCCCTGAAACACAGGAAGAAAAAGATATTTAAAAATTAATTTCTAGAATTCTAATCCACCCAGTAAGTCACTACACAATATTGGAGACAAAATTAAAAAAATAATAAAAAGTATTAATCGGAAGAAAAGTGACAACCAAACAAAATCTGTATATGAGATGTTTCCATGTTTGCTTTTATTGTAATTTATACTTTAGAAATCATCTAAAGAATACGATTTACCATAGGCAAATAGGTAATGAGGTGGAAGACAGTGTGCACCAAGTGAGGTAGAAAACGACCTTTTTGTAAATGGCATGGCATCTTTTGTCTAGACTGTCATATGTGTTAGAAAATGGTTCCCAAAACTGCCCATTTGTTTAATAGTTTCCTAGAATCTTCTCAGATTCCAAAATCAATGAACAATTCACTGAAGCTGGAATCCAACAAAGACAAAATTGATTGCACCTCTCATGCATCTGTGTCTGTAATAAATACTAATACCCAGCTATTTGCCAAAGACTTGTTAATAGCTTCAGCTCTCAAGTTGCTGCAATTCATTGAGACTCAAATAATTTATTCCATGAAATCCTGAGTGAAGGATAATAATAAAACCATACGGAGATAGAGATACTGTCAGGGAAAATTTGAGAACTTCAGTGGTCCATCTATATGCCTTTTTAATAAGACATTCTGAGGACAATAACTCTACTTGGACATGCAGTAGGAAAATATTGGCTGTCGAGAGCTGATCATATCAGACTCTCTCAAAATGTATGTAGAAATGAGTTTGATTCCTCCAGTACAAGCAGTAGCTTGGTATAATCTCCTGTTCTGTTGGATAAAAATATAGGCTTATAATGAACTGTGGAGACAATTAGGCAGCAGAAAATATGTAACTAGGAACATTATAAAAAAACTTTAAAAGCAATTATTGTACTGATATATGTTTATTTATAAGCGATGCAAACAATGTATATTAAAGAAGAACTGGAGAGTGCAGGAAGCCATTCATAGATTAAAA
>VZRU01009758.1:315300-354786 GCA_013398155.1 Pedionomus torquatus | reverse complement strand
TAATGTAAAATTAACATTAGTTTTTTTGTGTTCCTTTTTTAAAGTTTTGTGTACTTTATTGGTAAGAAGGTTTTAAAATTCTATTCATATGGGTTTATTTCTGGACCTGAAGTAAATATCCTTCCCAAGCTACCTCTACTTTCAGGACCTCTCTGGGCCCAAACAGCCTGTCAGAAGGTCTATAAGTGATCTATTTTGCATAATTTTGCATTTTTGACTTGACCTCATATAAGTTTACTTTCCATGGTCTTCACTAAAGGTCAAGCACAAAGTGCTGTGTTAGCTTTTGTAACATCCATTATGAACTTCTAAAAGCCTAATCAAAATCAGATAAATATTGTAATCAAAACACGTAGGTATCCTAAACTAATTGTCACAATAGATGAGGAGGAAATAACCAAAAATGTCTTCAGATGGTAAAATGTGAACTGAGTCATCACAGTTTTTTATCATTAAATTATTTTAATATAAATAATATTGGTATACTTTATTTATTAAGTGTAAAGTTGCAAGTGATGAATTCTATGATTCAAATATAAGTACATTCACCTTAAAAGAAGCTTTTTATTGATTTAAGTAAGTCTAACACACTACTGCATATGACACCAAAATCTAGTTCCAGATTACATTTATCTCCAAACTACAGATTTCTATATGGCTAGAAGCTTTTGTGTAGATCTATCTTCTTGTTAATTAATTAAATAAAAAGCCCTCCTGCTTCAATGCATCTAATTTAAAAAAAGATTATAAAACAATATAAGTTTTGTTAATCTAGGATTAATTTAAGTACCTAAAATATCAATGCTTAGAATCAGTACCATTTGGGATATTTTTTCAAAGCCTGACATTGAAACGTTTAATGGAGAAGAAAAAACTTTCGGAAAACAGTATAGATTTTTACATTTGATTTCTTTAAATAACAACAGTCAGTTCACAAAATTGATTGCATGAGAGAGATCACAACTTGATTCTACTGTACTGTGAAACTCTTGGAGCAGATTTTATTGTATCATGCTTTAGCAAATACATCTTGAGAAATGGTGTTTAGGTTCCTGATGCAGTGCCAATTCATTTCCAATGCCAAGAACTTTGGGAAAAGGAAAAGGAAGGGAAGGGAAGGGAAGGGAAGGGAAGGGAAGGGAACTGCTCCCCCAACCTTCCTGATTTCTGTGCCAGTCCGCTTCTCTTTCTTGGTTAGAATAACAGCCATTCATATCTATGTCATTTCTCTCTCCACAGTTGACAGGTGCTGTATATGTTGTGAGGTCAGGGAAGAAGATGAATTTTCCAACTGTATTAAAAAAAAAAACCTTAATGCAAACACCAAGTATTGAAACACTTAGCAGATGCGAAGCCAAAGGTTATAAAAGATTTGAATTCAAGGAGATATTTACTGTGTTTGAAGGCTAGGTGGCACAGTGAGCCAAACACACTACTCGTATGTGAAGACCCTTGTTCATCTTGAACCATTCTTGCCTGATACAAGAATAAGAACACTGACAGGAGAGCACCTACCAACCCAGAATTTACATATGAAAGATGTAACTGGGCTCAACTAATCAACTCTGCCTGTCACAATGACAAAAAAGGAACATATACACACTGTTAGAGTCGCAGCTGAGCACAGAAATCTCCAGCTGTAGGAGGTATTTGCATTAAAAAAACTCACTCACTCAAGATCACATAAACATACCCTCAGAAATAAGTAGAGAGATTTTGTTTCAAGCTCTGAGAGAATTACCAAGGCTCTGATACTCAAAATGTGAATTAAATAGATGAAGAGATGAAAAATGAGTCAGGGTTTGGAACTAGAGAGTCTAGGCACCTATGGATGGACAATTAAAATGTGAGGGATGGAGAGGGACAAGAAATGTGCTGCAGTGATTCATTGTGGAAAGCAATGCTCTCCATTCTACAGTCTTAAAAATTTCATATTTAAATTTCTCAGGAGACTATAACTCCTTCCACTAGTGGTATCTTAGAACAGGAGATTTCTAGGTTTACGTAGGTGATCTACAGGCTGTCTATTTTAAAACACCATGTATCAAAGCAAGCATAGAATTAAAAAAAAAAAAAACCACAAACCAAACCAAACCAAATAAAATTATATTAAAATATTGTTTTAGGAGGAAGAAAAACAGACCTTAAAACACCTTACTATTGTTCCTGGATGAAACCCAGTGAATTCTAAAAAAATCAACTGCTAAACACAGATGGGTTCTTGGAAAGGTCAAATGGTATTGATAGATCAAGATTTGATGAACATTTTCATAAAAGAGAGTGTTGCTTACTTTGGTGGTTTATTACTTACGTATCACTTATGCTTGTAGCTAAAGTACCAAAAGGCATTTGCCAACAAAAGAGATTTCTATGGAAGACTAGGCATCTGAGAATGTCTAGTCCTGAGAACCAGTAAAACATATTTTCCCACATCATTCTAGCTTCCTATACTAAGACATAATACTGGCTTAAAATTCTTTTTTAGGAACTTCTCGGTTCTCCAGAATCACCTCCAAAATTTAGATAGACTGATAAGGAAGAAAAAGAAAAGAAAGAGGAGAAAGGGAAAGAAATTGAGTAATTAATTCTGTCTAGAGAAGTTATATACAGACCGAATATTTATTACTTCTTCTGTCTATGACAAATCCCAGCTCAGCCTACAGCAGCCATTCTAGACATTATTGATAAAAACAAAGGTATGAACCAACTACCAAATGCACATCTTGCTTGCCCCAAATGATTAATTGTAATTTAAGCCATGCCTTAATCCAATAAGCACTTGTGTTTTCCATATAATAACTTGGATATAAATATATTTGCTTTTCCCAGATATTCAGTGTTCCCTGTGAATGAAGTTAAATTGTTTAAAATACTTTTTCTAAGTTGTATATTTACACAGGTGGGGTCATGTGAGTCAGTCATTTTCACTATTGCTCAAAAGCCATTGGATTCAGCTCCCTCTTAATGGTGTTGAGACAACTGCACTTTCTTCCTTTCCACTTTTTAACCAGATAGGGAGAACTAAAACCATCCTGGAAGGAATTGTTGCATCAGTTCAGTACTCCCCTTAAGATCTGAATTGTACCTTCACAATGTCTATCAGAGATGGGTCTTTGAATTTGGTAGATCCATCTTTTTCATATTTGTGGAAAAGCTGACAAAACAACACTCAATTTTTTTTTAGATTCCTTCTCAGCATGTGGTGGCTTTGATGAAGGGAGCACAGCCTCAGCAGAGAGTTAAGATAAACCAATGATATCTTGTACAACCAGCCTTTTCTATGTGTTTTCATTAGACCGACAATTTCCATGCATAACTCCATGAAAAACCTCACTCAAAAGTTAAACTTTTAAATCACAGAGCATGTTAATCTGTTTCATGCTGTTACAGTCTATTGAGTTCTAGTTTACGTATACAAATTTGTAATTAAATTTCGTCTGGAGAGCTAATAAGGAAAAAAAAAATAGAAAAAAGTAAAAAGAGAGTATCCAGTGCACAATAGATGCAAATAATCATGGCCAAAAATGTGTTTTGTACAAGAGCTTCAGCAGCTACCAATTCCTTGGAAATTATTTTCATATTATAAGTCTATGTCAGCATCATACCTTCCCCTCCTGAGCTAAGCAAGGCAGTATGTTTTTCTCTGACTCCCAAATAAAGTGCTCCAAGATCATTATTTGTTCAGAAGGCTTTACATAAATCCAAGTTTTTCACTGTGTGCTTTCTCTTTGTCCATTTTTGTTTATCATTATCAAAGCAGCAGTGCTCTGGATTAATGCATCATCACAAAACAAAACAATTTTTGCTCTAGTCTTTGAAAATGCCAGGGATTTTGCATTCCTTTTTGTTAATAAATTGATTAAAATGTAACCACTTATAAACAAAATAATCAGTCTGTAGGGCTTTGCTGATGATCTTCCTGTGGGATATAAAAAGAAAGCCAGATGCAGATATTTCTATATTATGGACCATTTATTTGCAAGGAATATACAACACAGTCCTGTGATTCCCCACACTCAAGCACTCCAGGAGTCTGCCTTCTACATGGAAACTTGTCCTCCAAACTTTTTGCCAAGGTCAAACTACTTTAAGCATATCTGACTCTTTAGGAAATCCCTGCCTGTGAGATTTTGTTTCCCTCTTTCTCTCTTTTCTACACCCAAGTCCCATTTCCTGGTGCTTGAAGTCAAGAGAAAGAAGCTTGAAGACAAGAGAAAACCTAGACAACTGCAGGGACCAGAACCTGCTCCAAGCTTGCAACAGTTCTAATAACTTTAGGAGCCAGTTGCCTCAAAAAATGAAACTGCCCTTTTTACATTGATCCTGCAAAAGGCTGTGTCACGTGAGGAAACATGAAGAGAGATCAACAAGAGACAAAGATCTTATAATCCTCAGTTTCAACCAGTAGTGTGGCAGAAAATAAAGTGCTGAGAAAACTCACTCACTTCCAGGACTAACACTGAAGGTGGTAAATGCTCTTTAACCTGTGTTTAACTTCTTTTAGCTGGACATTAAAAAAAAAATAGTCCTTCAGCTATGTACATAGCAAGAAATAAAGCACTCCTGCCATCTAATATCCCACTACATAACCCAAATAGCTGCTTGTATCTAGTTAGCCATACCAAACCTACATGAAAGCATGTAAAAATGTAAATGAGTGCTGGAATGCACTGAAAGAACAAGTTAAAAAAAAAAAAAAGTTACAAAGTTGTTTGTAATATCTCAGTTATACCGAAATCACACACATAAAGTTTAATGCATATGACTGCAGAAAACAGGCTTCTTGAGAAAGTAATGCATTCCAATAATTTCAAAGTACATATGTACCTCTGTTCATCCAAGGTGCATTAAAAGAGATAAGCTAACTAAATTGTGGCTCCACTGGTTTTGCTGCTGATTTAAACAGCATCGAGATTTCATCCATTTTCAGTGACTGTGAACTGGAATGACCACAGAAAAGAAATTATCTCTGTTTTCACCATGTCTTTCAGAAACCAAACTGTTCTGTTCTTTAAAAATTGTGTTAGTTTTACTATCAGAATACTGTATCTAGAAAATAAAAAACTAATTCAGAAAGTTACTTTTTTAATTCTTTCATTCATTTATTCTCAGTTCAATTTTTTTTTTCCACATATAATTACATAAACCCTTAAGGCAGATGGAAAGAAAAAAAAAATAAATCAAGCCAACATGTTCCACTTCAGCACTTGCTTTTGCCCAACAGGTATTATGACTTAAAAAACAGAATCACATTGTGATTTAATTAACAATTACAATTAAATAAGATTACAAATCTTTAATATACACAAGACTGGTGATATCTTTTATGTGAAAACTGTGGTGTTAGAATGTAAAACATTCCCATTATATCATCTCTAGGCTGGAATTTTAACTGGGAGGCACTGGTGTTGCAAAAACCAGCTGTGGGTTTCAAGGTTAACTTAGTGCCTCAGTGAATCTTTGGGTGTCGTTCTGTTTAGAAACCAGTCTTAACTAAAAAAATTTTCCAAATGGGACCAGTTAGATGATAACTAAAGCAGTATGACTTAGGTATAGCTGAGATGGTTTTATCTTTTTTGGCAATGTTTGCTATAAAAATCGGGCCTAGAAATATAAGGATGTTTCTGTGCCCAGGAAAATGGGGATGCTGGATAAGAGTCAGGCTTCTCTTTCCATCAGGATTTCATTCTGAAACTGAATCAAAAGACTCTACTTACAGAAGAAAAAGAAGCAAAGAAACAGGAAGAACAAGGTTTAAGGTTTTTGGGAAGATGGCTTTTTTGGGTGTTTTTTTTTTTTTTGGAGGGGTGGTGGTGTTTGCATTGAGTAACAGAACACATGTTCCATTGTATGTGCATACATTAGAAACACTAAGCATAGAAATTTGGGTAATGTCTACAATTTAACGGAAACCTTTAATATACTTAATGACCCCTAATTTTTTTCATTTCATAGAACTTCAATTTTTACCCTGCACACAAATTTTGGAGGGGGTGTAAGATTTTGTGAAATCTTTCTGAGACTTACAAAGTCTCATTCTCGCTGTCTCTGTCTATGATAAATATACTTTAGTTCTCCCTCTAGTTTTCTAGCTCTAGCTCATGTATTTACAGAACAACATAGTACATTTGTAGGTGTCCTAGGAGATATAGTCCTACTCCCTGGTCCCTTCCTAGCAGGTAAATCAACCACCCAGGGAAACTGATCACCAGATACAAAATATACATGTATTACTGTACTCTAAACCCACTCATGTAAGGACTGGTGACAGGACTGAGGAAAACTGAGTCTATTGCACTAGCAGAATCAGCAAAAAACCCAAAACCAAATAAATGTCCTCTTACCACTGTATTGATATTTCATGATATCTGGAAAATAACTTTCTATGTGTAACAAAACCAAAAAACTAAAACTCCAGGAATAAAAAAACAAAACAAAAACAAAAACAAACAAACAAAACCAACCAACAACAACAACAACAAAAACCAGTCTGTTTCAGACAGAATTTCACATTGTGTCAGGTAAAATTCAGGAATATGTATAGAAAGGAAAGAAGAGCAATTTGGAGAAATAATGTGTTCTCCCAGAAAAAGCTTCTCTAATGTTTAATCAAGATTCAGTATATCCTAAGGTTCCCTCAGAGAGAAGACTTTTCTAAAAGGTCTGTGGAAACAACTCCCCTGCTTGACTTATTTTTGAAGCAAAATAATGCTTTCAGCATTTTTTAGGCAGGTACAATGATAGTGAAAACATTCCCAGCAATTCTGTGCAGCATCAGTAATGGCAAAAGCTGTAGTGGCAGAATATGTTATGCTATTTTGTAGTTTCTGCTATGTTTTGCCTTTCTTTACACTGTAAAACCAAACTTAAACAGTAGAAAAAATGTGCATACAGCATATATTTGCAGTAGTGACCTTGTGTCGACTCAGCACTGTTGCAGAGACATAAAACTTTAAAGAGAGACTTGGCTGTAACACTGGTGTTTATGCAGACACAGCACAAGGTCATGAGTCAAGCAAAATGGCTGTCAGGGTCATTCCCATCAAGATAATTAATTATTCAGACTGTGATGGCTGCAGCAGAGCTGTGCTTCATCTTGTGCGTGGTCAGACTTTCCATGGCAAGGAGGAGGGAAACTTCCTTCATCTTTATAGCATCCATGAAAGGGTCAGGCACAGTTCTAGGTCTCATCCTCAGCTGAGCACCAAGATTGTGTGCTTTCTGGAAAGCGCACGAGTGTAATGAAGAATAGACGTGAGCTGTTCAGGAGGTGCTTGTGGGAGCTATACACTTAACAGACAGAAAGAGGAGGCATGTGTATGTCCTCTAAAGTAAAGAATAGATGTGGACCTATCCAGTGCAATGCCAAATCTTCCAACATTTTGCATCATTTCCCTGTGATGCCCAAGAAAAGGAGCATTCTGCTCCCCAGTGAGCATCTAATTTAGTTGTAGACATAAAGTTGAGATGTTGCTATTAAAAGAAGAGCGAAAAGATGTCATAGAATAAACTTTAAGACTATGTGGTTGCATTGGCTAGTAAGGCATTTGGTTACCTATGTAAACTAAACTGTAGACTAAAATGAGATTGAGATAACAGGCAGATGAGCAATAACAGAGGAGGTAACAATTTAATGTATCCATTAGTGAGAAATAATTTCATTTTATTTGGTGCTCATTTAAAACTGACAAATACAACAATAAAATCTTTTGTGAAAACTTCATTTTGTACTCTTCTTGGCATTTCATCAATAGTTTCTATTAAAGACAAAACATGACCTTTTTTCTAGTGTCATTTTTAATTAACTGTTTCAAAATTACATTTCTAATGAGAAAACACATTTTTCATGAAAATGTTATTAAAAATAATGATCATTAGTCAAGTAGGGTGAGAGTGTAGGTTTTTCTATTTACAAAATTTGAACTTTAAATTGGTTGTTAAAATGTAAAAGTGAAATATGACTTTTTAAAATTCCAATACAAACATTTGTGTTGTGTGTCAATAAGTACAGATTATGGACTGCTTTTTGTGCTACTATATCAGCTGCTCATTAAATGGCCTAGCTACTAAAGATGGGCTGGACATAGCCTATGGGTTGGAGATAGTTCTATCTTTGCCTCTGTGTCCTAAACAGTGGGCGGCACCTATATGAGTGATCCTAAACATACAGCCCGCAGGAGCTGTTCTGCCAGTGTGTCAAGTGAGAGGACTTCCACAAGTGGGATCTGATCCTGTCAATTAGACCATGCTGACTAAAACACAGCATCTGCTCATTCCTTATGAATTTTTAACATACTGACTCTGCATTAACATTTAATTAGAGCTTGATTATATTTACTAGACTTTAGGATAAAACTTCTAAACGGTGAAAAGTTAATGTTTAATAACAGGTACATGGAAAAATAAACCTGCTTCTTTAATACAATTTCATCTTTTTATTTCTTGTTTATTTCCCGGAAATGCAATTTCTCACTGAAGAGAAAGGAGTCATTGGTTTGCACCAGATCAGTCTACTGGCTACTGTCCCTGTGGTACAGCCCAGGATGCTGTTAGACGCCTCTGCTGCCAGGGGCAGGAAGCTCTGCCTGGCTGGGGTAGCTGCCTCGTGGCTTGTCAGGGTCAAGGACCATTGACACAGCTCCTTGCTAGATAGACTGCAGCAAAGGCTTCATTAGGAGGGTAGCCTACTCACTTTCTTGAAAATTCTATTATTTTCAATGTACTGGAAAGTGCCAGAATCATCACCTGCATTCTGACATTTTGCAGAACACATGCAGTTATTTTTTCCTCCTCGGAGCTGTATTCTGACAGAATATAAACTTTCTGGGATTGGATACTGGCTTGCAGCCACAAGGCTTACTCGGTACTGCACTGTTTATCACACTGGGAGACGCGCTGGGGGGTGGCACTGACACTGCTGATCCCTATTGGAGAGCTCTGGGCTCCATGCTCACTGCTAGGAGAGGCAACAGGCTGCTTCCCAGAGAGGTAGTACTGCTTGGCAGGTACAGAGGCTGAACATGATTCACCGTCCCCTTTTAGCTACTGGAGGAAGGCAGAGATGAACAATAACTCAAGTAGCACAATGTTTTCTGTTGGAAGTTACTCTGAAATACCTGGGCAAATGGGTTTTAGATGTGGCCAAGGGAGGGTATTATACAGTCTGCCTGCAAGTCAGTACAGCTTTGCCCTGTAGTCTCACTGAGGTAAAATACACAATACTGTTACAGTTTTTATATGTGTGATATATTTTGGTTCCTGATTATGTTCCATGAGCAAGCCCAATGAAAAAGAGATTGCTTGTACAGGAGCCCAAGAGCTGCCCCTCTCCTTCTCAGCTGCAGAATGACCATGCCCGTGGGTCTCTTGTTGCCTCTTCTTTGTCTCCACATTTTGTCTGACTCCTAGTGAGGCACTGCTCAGCACTGCTTGTTCATTCTTGACATACAGGCAGCAATGATGACCAACTAAGAACTAATGTAGAAGTTTATAGTCCCAGCAGAAAGAGAAGTTATCACATTAATCATAAAAACAAGGAGCAGTGCAAAAGGGCTGGCGGCGTGAAAGAGGCAATCACGTGGATAATGTAACCAGGTAGATGGGACAAGAAAGGGCACTTCCTATTGACTTTGGTGTCTGGTTTGCACTCAAACTGATCTGTAAACCTGAGCATCACAGGTAGAGCAATTATATCCATTAACCTTCACATTATTGTGAAGTAATGAACCACTTTCAGGTTTCATCAGCTCCTAAAGAAACACTGAAGTTTCTGCAGATCAAGTCTGAGTGCAGGGGTGTGCAAGATCTCATTACATACTGCACTGGTCTGGAGAGATAGTGCATGACATCACAAGAAGAGTGTCACTAATTTATATAAATATGATGCATACTACTCTCTTTGTCTGGCAAAAAAATCTGTTTTATTATCAGTGTACTGGAAGGGGAAAAATGGTATTTCCTCTACTTTCAGCAAGATATTCCTTCATATCACAGTAATAGTACATTTTCAAGAAGGCATTCTTCATGCTGCTGTAAGGTTTTGTGAAACTTGTATGAATGCTTTCCCTTTTTATTTCACCTGAATATAGTATAAAAAAGAGCAGAACTATTGCAAACCAAGAAGTCTTTAATTTTTGTTTGTTTGCTTGTTTGTGTTTTGTTTGTTTGTTTGTTTTTTTTCCCCAAGTACAAAGACACCACTTTTATAAAAGATCACTATTATCATTTTTGATTATGATAATGTGTAGAAACTTCAAACTGTGACTGGGACTCCACAAAAAATACTTGTAGATACACACTGTAACTACTTCTCTAGGTATACATGCACAGATGAATGGTATTAACAGATGGATTAAGAATAAGTGCAGCCTAGATTAGTGTACATGGTGAGAAAGCTTTGAAAACCTGATATTCAGTCTCCTTTCTGAATGACACAGTCTCTTTATCATGTCCTCTCTCTCTCTCACTTCTTAATCCTAAAAAAAAAAAATAAAAATCACCCCAAATCACTTGCCTGCAGTACTTTGCAATTAACCACTGTAAGTGTTAAGATATTAACTGCATAGATTTAACTGTAAAAATAAGATGCAATGGGATGATATGAATGACATTGCTAGTGATCTTGTTAAGGTCTGGGACATATGAAAACTGACTGAAACAATGTTTATAAGGTTAATAAAAAATGCCCTGTCTTCACTTCTACCAGCCTGATGTCAGAAAACTTTTCTTAACTTTACATCTTCTTCACCTCAGTGTGATAAAGAGGTGAATTGTTGAACAGACGGTGAATAAATGACTCTCACTTTTGCTGCTTTCACACTTCCCAGAAGCAAAGCTGGCAAATTGTATTTGGAGCTTGGAATGTGATTTCTTTATTTAAACTACATTCTTAGCACTAACAAGGGAGCACTCAGGAACATTAATTCAAACATGCTGAGTGTCTCACACAGGGAACTGTGTTCAGCCTTTTTGAGAATTTAGTATTTCTAGAAAAGAATCTTCATTGCATCTCTGTATTAAAAACATAGTCAGGGGATTTTCATTCTGGCATCAAAAATTTCAAAATCACTGTATGTATATTTACATATGTGCATAAATATATAGATGTATGTACGCAATATGTATGTAGCAGATAACTCCTGAGATAAATGACATTTCTATGCTTAAGAACACAGTCAAAGAAACTGCAATACGTTATTCTGAACAAATAACCTAATCCTTCAGGGAAATGCATTCTAACTTTTTCCTCTGCCTTTATTATAATGTCCTATTTCATACTGTGTATATTGTACTGCCTCCATCCACAGTGAATTCAATATTCTATCCCTTCAAACCATTAGCTTAATAATGTTATGTTCTGCCTCATTCCTCTTTACAGTGCTGCTGGTTTTATGTTGTGTTTCATTCCTCTTTGCTCCTCAATCACATTCCTCAATACACATTGCCTGGTCAACGAATCCTACTGCATCCATCACCTGTCTAATGTATTCTATTTCCTATCTGCTACAGCAAGCATTTCCTCATCTTTGCCACATTTATTACCAGCTGAGCTAATTGTTTAGATTTCAAAAGTGTTTGGCATAATGTAAGGCAAAGGACTGAATTAAGAAGATAACTTCTGCCATACTTGTCTTTGTGGTACACTTCTCGGCATTAGCTTATTCCTGCTGGAAATGCCACACAGAAAAGAAGCAAAACAAAGCAAATCAAAACCTCTGTTGTGGATATTTCCTGTGCTTGGCAGTTTTCTCAGAAGATAGGTATTGTAAGATGCTGTAAGTCTGTTTGCCATGTGTCCTCCTCCATTCTTCTGAAATACATAGGTATTCCTGGATACAATTTCAGAAGACTGTGTTTAGTAGCTTTGCTATACACCTTGCTGCTATCAAGGTTTGGATTCTTAACAGAGCTGTGAAAGTAGAATGACACCACAGATTACCAATTAATCAAAAGAGATCTTTGTGACCATAATGATGTGTTCAGAAAGGAAACAAATATACTGCTTGAGAAATGATAGAGATGTATCCTTGCTATTAGCTCTCCTTTTCAACTACACCATCCCATATAGTGATTGAAGTTTAGAGACATTCAAAACAGATTATATTTTGGCTTCTTCATGATAGTCATAATTCAAAGTAAGTTTGTTTTCTCACTTTGATATATTCTCTTTTGCTTTGTTCTGATTTACTTAATAATTTAAAAATTGCTGTAACTGTACTATTTTGAAAGCTATGCACTAGATGCTTATGCTAAAAACTATACTTGCATTGCTTGAGCATGTGGTCACTTCATCTGATTTCTGCTATCTGGTAATTGTCAGAGCCAGCAAGAGATTATCTAAAAAACAAACCAAAGCATAACAAAGCAACTTCCCAGCAACTGGCCATTATAAGACATAAATAAAGCATTTGCAGCTGCTGGATGTATATACCTGGGAAATATAATAATACCAGGGATATGGAAAAAGTTGCATGTGATCTCTCCCAAGCAAGAAAAAAATCAAAGAACAACATCAGTGACTGGGCTACAAGGATGAACAATTACAGTCTGTGAAATCTGCTGGGCTGGACCTTTAAAGCTGAAATAGTAGGAAAACAGTATACTACATCCACAGTCCAACTGTCCCCAAAGAAATACTTCTGCACTTCCACTCACCTTCCTTAAGGTTACTATGATAGTTTTTTCTTATCTTTCTTAGAGCCTGGCAGAGTGCTGCAGCTGAGTGCTGTCAAATAACCAAGTTTTGTTTTACTAGATTTATTGCTATCAGTGTCATAAAATGAAAGGTAGATAATAACCATTTCCCATTTTCATCTTCTCTTTTGCCTAATCCCCTCCAGTTTACTCATTGAGGCATTAGATTAGACCTTCAGATGATGTAAACCAATGTAAATCTGCTGCTTGTAACCGCTACACAATAAACTCCCTTACATGACTTCTTACTAATTAGCTCTAGCCAGCAAGAACAGTTACAGGACAGACTACTATTAGTCACATTGACTGAAGTTTATATTCAGTCTGCAGCTCAACAAATGGTACTTGTTAAGAGCACGTTAAGAGCTAATGTAAAAAATCTCCTAAGTGGAGAACTCAGAAAATAGCTGAAATCTCTGAATCAGCAAGGTAAATTGACTTTATTAAACAGGTTTCCTACTGCTGTGTCTAAATGGTACCTAGAACTCTTTATTTTTAGTGTATAAAGGGAGAAGGGCTCAATATTCTATTTATAAAATGTCTTTAAGTGAAGTGAGCTTTTAAAGAAAGATTTCAGTGCTTTTTGTGTGCTTTGATGTTCCATAATATTCCACATATGCTGCATGTCATGATTGATGGTGATATTTTCAATCCTGAGAAAAGAGCTTGTGCTCTAATAAACACTGCAAAGAGTTATCTTAGAAGAGAAGAATACATAGCTATAATTTTTCACTAGGATGTACCTGTTAAGTAATATGGATTCTGGCAACTGGGAACACTATATTTCATTAATGAAGTATTTTTTTTTTAGTATTTTTTATTTCAGAATGCTTCCTTTTTTGTACTGGCATTTTACACACTCTTGCAACAATAGATGGCACCTCTTCAAGGTACAATGGCTGACTCCCATCCCTCTTGCCTTCCCTCCCTCTTCTCAACAAACTTCTCAGGTCCACTGCCTGGATAAGGGGTTAAACTTCTTTGAGTCATAACCCTGCAAGGCACTGTCCAGAATGATTTAGGAAGGAAGGAAAGTTTTTCTTCTCTTACCCTACTTTCAACAGCCATCCCAGCTAAATTAATTTCCTCAGACATTTCTTTTTAATCACATTTGTGTGGGTAGCTCTAATGATATCACATGCAACGGGTTCTCCTAAACTAGACATAACGGGCTATAAGTGAGCTATCGCTTCACTGCTTCCTCCACATCAGAATAAGACTAACAGAAATTTTAGAGAAAAGAGGAAATATGTGCTGAAAGTTAAATTCTTCATTCTAATAGAAACAATACACAAAGAAGCAGGTGAAGAGATGGACAATAAAATATTCAGATATTGAAGGGCAGAGACAAAGTAGTGAGGATTATAAAGGGGTATATAGCAAAATTTATCAGTATATCAGCTATGGAACCAAAAAGGTTCTGTTGCTTACTGTTGATATTTCAAACAAGTGAAGCAGAACTGCACTCAGAACATGTAGGGCAGGTTGCTCCCTTTGGGCAAGTTTCCTTGCACTATACACACAGGTTTGTAAATATGACTTGGATAACATATATGAAAATAATGCTGCATAGAAGAGCACATTACCATTAGAAACATGTAAGAACATAGAAACACATGATGAATTTGGTAAGATAGTAAATTATATTTTATCTTCAAGTGTAGTGCAGTGTAAAAGCCTGTAATGTTTTTATGCAAGGCAGAGTTATTTCACAGCCTGAATGGCCAAGAAAAATGATCTCACTGGTGCAGGTTGTCTAACTCAGCAAGCATCTGAGAGGAAAGAGGACTGTAAGTTGTTGCAAAGCATGGTATTATAGGAATGAAATGAAATAAAACAAAGTAAAATCTGACCTACATTATAAAATAGATCTGATATGTCTAAGGCTATAACGGAAACAGTAACAGATCAGCTGAAAAATTTAGGTTTGGACTGAACATCATGCTTAAAAACATACTATTTCATAGACAAGCAATCTTGCTTTGGCAGAGGAGTGGACAAATGACTTAGTAGGTCTCTTCCATTACTAATTCTTTTAATTCAGTGCTCTTTGTAGACCAATGTTAAGTACCTCTAAAAGGCACTAGAAAGATTAGACCTCCATTTACTTCTTGTCCTAAAAGCTAGTCTTCGATCACAGAGTAGCGAGATACCATGTCTATTAGCTTCAGTTGTTTACTCTGGAATGAAAGATTATTTAAGGACAATGGATAAAATAATAGTTTCATAGTAATCAATCAATGTGAATTACTCCAGGAGTTTATGCCAACACACTAACACCCTGCCACTTATGATGAGCAATGTTTTAGAAACAATTATGCTTGCTAAGTTATCATTTCATTAAAAAGTACCCAATGAAAAATTAATCCTCTATCCTGGTTTAAGGGAGATTTAAAGAAGCAAAACTTGGGCTTAATTCTTTAAAAAAATTATAGCCATCTCATTTTAAGTATAAATAACAGTGCTTTTTAAGGCCATATACAAAATCAAACAAGGGGAACTCCCAAAAGTGAATGGTATACTTCAAGATCAACTTGGCTTTATTTAAAACATTTAACAGGGTTTCTTCCAGGAGACAAGCTAATTAGGTACCTCTAATATCCTAAAATCCAGGTTAGGAGAACATATTTCCCTGTGTTCTACAATATATGAAAAATTATTCTCTTGATTTTATTTCAAAAAATTTTGTGATTTATATAAAATCTGTAAATATGTCAAGTATTTCAATTATTTTGCTGATGTGTTATACTCTATAAACAATTACAACAGATTAATACTCAATATCATGTTTGGAAAACAGTCATGCGTATTGTAAGTATTTTACTGTAGCTACAAGGGATTTTTTTTTTTTTTCTGGGTAAATTATCAATTAATATACTAAATGCTTTGTTATTTGATGTATTTATTTCAATCTTTCAACACAGAAATTTGAAAATACAGTGGTTTTTTGTATGCAGTTTTAAATATCTATTCCTGTTTGTCTTTATAATGAAGCTGTGTTTCCGAGTGTGAAGACAAACATAAGTGATATTTTGACATTGTTTTGATTAATGAGAAATAATTATACCTTTGCTCCCTGAGGCAGGAGTTGAGTTTAGTACAAGGTCTATAAATGCAATGAAGCAGAGTGTGACTTTTCTGACCAAGTACCACCCCATAATTTTAACAGAGATCATCACAACCTGTTTTCCCATTTCCTTTAGCTTTGGAAAAGAAAGAAGTAAATTCCACACTTCATACAGTGTGTTCAGTACTCCTAGGTTTGGGTGTATAAAGAGAATAAACAAATGATGTTCTTCTGCCCTGCAATCTCCAGCTGAAAAACACAATTTTTTTCTCACTTCAGAGGAAGAACCTTCCATTTCAGAATTTCTTCCAATGCTAAGGTTTGCCTTACTGTTTATTGCCTTACAACCCTTTACTCCTTGAGGTAGGCAGGAAGGCTCTTAGGGACCTTTCTGCCAAGGATTTTTTTATAGCATCCAAGGGGAATTTTTCTCTTAGGGTACTTATTGAGATAAGATTCAAGGTGACATAAACACCTCTATCCATTTGATTTCTTAAGAACACTGAAGCAAAGGAACTTCAGCACTTTGTAGTTATGCTAAACACCATACAAGTTTTGAATAAAATAAAATTCTAGCTCCATGAGCTAGGAGACAGAAGAGCCTGAGGCTGGAAGCATTTTATTTACATGGAGGTCACACAATTTGGAGTGTCAATAAATATTAAGTTAGATGACCACTGACTGGATTTTCTCTTCTGTGTAGGCTATAGGATTATACTGAAAAGTCTACTGAAAACAAGGAAAAATTACTTTGGAGAGAATTTTAGATCTCCAGTGTGGTTTTGTGTCAGGGCAGTTACATTTCAGTAAAATTTTATTGGTCTAATTTTATATGCTTAATTTTCTAATGTGTTAGTTTATCAAAAGAAATGCTACATTTATTACATTTCTTAAAATTCTTAATAGAATCTCTCTGAAAGTTATTTGAAATTCTGAAAAAGTCATGGACTTCATATTGGCAGATCTTAAAAAAACCCGATCTGCTTGTGAGTCTCCAAAAATCCCAGAGGTGAATAATTACATTACCTATAATATACACATACATACATACATAGACAGACACACAAGCATATATACATATATATATGAAAAACCAAAAGTTTTCTTAACAGAAAGAAATTAAAACAACACGGACCAGAAAATACAATGGATTTTAATACTTAGGAGATAATAGACAAACAAAAACATTGTTTGAAAATTCCAGGTTGATTTTTTCTTTAATTATTATTTTTTAAGTAATTCTAATTTCAGACACTGAATTAACTACACAAAGAAAACAAATTAGTGAATAGCTGCTACAGGACTTGTCCTGGCATGGAATAACCTAGAAAGGTATACCAGTCCAATGAGGAAATATGAAGCATAAATAGATAATTATCTGACTAGAAGAATATTTATTTAATTAAAAAACAAACCAACCAACCACCAAAAATACCCCAAAGCTTGTGCCTAATTCCTTTGGAAAGTGAGAAATTCCTTTCAGATTCACTTGCTGTTATTGCATGAAGGACGTTACTTACAGTGACTGATAAACCAAAACAAAAGCAAAAACTTGACAACTGACTATTGCTCATAAACAGAGTCAATTTAGACCTAATGAAACACAGTCATTACTCATATAACAGAATCCTGGCCTTTTTCAGAAAGAAAAAAAAAAAAGTTTATCTCCTAAGAAATTATAAAAAGACTGTAGATTCTCCTAGAAGAAACTAAAGGGAAGGACCTAATAAGATTTTCAAGCCAATTTGGCAGTTCCTGACAAAGTGAGAACAGGAATACTACTAATTGACAAAGGTTTAAGTTATTTTTTACTCTTGCTCTAGGAAGCAAAAGAAAGAAAACCCTAAAATTTGAGGAATTCTTTTTGGTACGGTGCATGATTGAACTGGGCTGCTTAAGCATGGTGAATTACTGAGTTATTGGGCTTTGGAGAATATCAAGATATGTACTGTTGTACTTTCTGTGATACTTCTGTGATATTCCCCCTGCCTGTTTGGATAATATTCTCCATACCTCCTCAGCTTTGATACAACAGTATTTCAGATATTTTGGGACCTGTTTTTCCTCCTAGCAGGACCCCTTATAAATGAAATATTGTTCATATTTAAGCTAACACTTGGCTCAGCTGCAGGCTGGTGTAAAAAAAAACATACTTCAATGAAATCTGATCATATGGTATTTACTAATGTATTATTAATGGGCAGCTGAATGGCTTCAATAATAATTCTTCGTATTTATCATCGCTTACAAGGGTAAAACAGACAGGTCCCCATTAATCTGAGTTATTTTAAATGAGCTACACAAAAGATCTAAGTGGGCACCTTATTTCCCTCACATTGTCCCACAGCAAGAAAATATGATGTGACAGGGATTTGCTTTGACTTATATAATATGAAGAACAGACCCGAAGTAGACATAAAGCTGCCTTTCCTTCATGTCTTCTGATTGTTTCACTGAATTTATATTGCTTTGGTGCATTAATAATCAGTCTTTGAAAATTCCTTGATATATCAGCTAGTTGTATCCAAGGGACTTCTGTATATCAACCTTGTAGGTATGTTAGCTGGTAGTACCATGTTCTTGCCTTGAAAAGCTAGTCTTATTTCTTGATGTATTTACCAAATATATGGCTAGATTATATATTAATCCTGAATTAATCCTGAATATAGTCCTGAATATAAATTTACAGTATTATTATTTTTGTTATTACATGATATGAGAAGGGTGGAATAATCAAACTTCCCAGGCTTGCTAAAACATTTGACATCTGAGACACTAAGTCTTTCAGTAAGTGACAACTAGATGTTTTCTCCTTTATGATAGCTTTCAGTTTTAAAGTATTTAGTTATGTCATAGATAGACTCATCACTTTTTAATATAATACATATGTTGAAATAAACTAGGAACATTTTAGGCTAGATTCTCTTCTTTGTGCTGAACAGAAGCTCCACTAGAGGCTGCACTAGAGACCAAAATCCCACAGTGTGAGGTTCTCTGCCCATTGAATTTTGTTGATGGTACAATTGCAAGTTCATGTGGGTTTCTAGAAAGACTAGAATGGTTTAGGATACCTAATGTTTGCCCTCACTTGATGACTCAATGGGTCGCTATGCAACATCACAGCTTTTCAAATCACACTTCAGTCCAGCCTTGCCTTTACCTACAATTTAGGTTTTGATGATACAGTTATAAATTAAGAATGAACAAAAAGATTTTTAGGCTTTTTAGTCACTGGGAAAAGACTTTGATCCTAAAACTTCATAGTCTTATGGGAAGAGTTCCAAAAATGTTTAACCCCTTTGAAGATCTGCCCTTAAAGTAAAGAAATAAATTAAATACTACCATTTTTATTTTTCCAAACTGGAAACTCAAGCAGATAGAGAAGGGATACATGCATAGAATCGCACAGAAAAGTCAGGACTCACTTCTGAGTCATAAAGTATTAAGGACAAAGGAGGTTGCTCTGCCCCACACATACACTCTCCAGCAAAATGTGATTAATAATAGCCAAGCATGTTACTTCAAAGGTGTTAGAAGAGTGGAATTTATTTTTTATCACTGTGGTATTCTAAACTAAAGGAGGCTGCAGAGTAAAAAGGATGGTAGACAGAAAACAAGAGAAAATACTGAATTTCTCCATTTAATATCCAGAAAGGGGGTTTCCATGGATTTCAGATTTAACAATACTGCTCTGCATAACCCTTTTATTGCTCTGATTGATCCTGCGAAGGATTCTTTTTGTTCTTGATGAACCTGACCTGACCCTGCAAACTTACAAGATCCATGGCCATGGGGCAGATGAAGATGAAGGGCCTGATTGCAGGGGCCCTGAGAGTCTCTTATAGCTATTCAGTGAAGTGCCATCACTGGTATTGACTGAAAAACCCACACATCTGTGTCTTTTAACAGGTGTTGGGCTGAGAACAGTTTCCTGAGAATTTTCACTGATGTTCTTTTTTTTTTTTTTTTTAATTAAAAAAGAAAGTTTCCTACAAGACAGTAAACTTGCTGTTTGCCCCATTCTAGTTATTAATATGCAAAGTTCAAAAATTCCAAAAAATCTAATTTTTGAGAAGAGAATGAGCCAGCTGACAGAATCTGCAAAGGCAGTGCCAGACTTTCAATCCTACAAAGAAGAATAAGTAAATCTCTAAGCATAAATTTTCAGCCTCAAAATAAATAAATAAACATGTAAATGAAATAACAAGGAGACTATTGTCAGTTCTGCTAGCAAAAGGTCAGAGTCTTCCAAATGAAAAACACTGATACATCAAGGACACACAAACAGACATCCTTGCAAACCATGCGGATTTCCATGGCAGTTATTTGTGTATATCCTGGGGGATCTGCAACACATTAAAAGAATGCATTTGATCCTTGTATCCTAAATAGATGTTTCTGTTGCTAGGGGATGTAATATCCTTGTAACCCTAAGAACTCCAGGACGATGGCATTCAGTGACATTTCTGTTGTCAGCAGCAAGCTGTTGGACAAGTGGAAGAGAAGAATTTTTTTAGTTGACGTTTTTTCTACAAAACTTTTCAGTTCAATACACTTGGATTACTTTGCTAGATTATTAATAATATTTTTCTCCCAGAAGCCTGTACTGTTTTTACTCCCAAAGTGTTAGCTTTACCAAATGGCCTTTGTAAATATCCAGCATTTGTTTTAATCCAAAATCTCAGTTTAATCCCATACTGGAGGGAAAAGAGGGTCATGAGATACGTAAATGACATTGGGAGGAGTTATTAAACTCTTGACTGTGCAGTGAGCTATATACTGCAGTGCTCCAAAGGTCCTGACTATTATCCAGTGTGTGTGCTGGGAGGAGAAGGAAGGGGAGAGATGAAGAGGATGTTAGAAATGGAATGATAACAACAGAAAATGAGTACTGGCAAGAGAGTCAAGTTTGGTTTAAACGTCTCTAACAACTGAATTAAAATAATATCAACCTCCTTTGAATTTATTGTTTCACAGGAAGAAAGAGCAAATAACCATAAAGTTACAGCATGTTGTTGTAGATGTCAAGACTAACACCTGCATCATAGTATGCTAAGTGAGTAAAGTTGACTGAAAACCCTCAAATGAGAGTTTTGCTACGTGGATCCACAGAACAAATCTGCAAGCAAGCAAGCAGGTCCTCAGTATTGCTGCCAATCTACCAGAGTTCCATTGATCTAATAGCAGCTATGGAACACCAGTGAGGAAGTAATTTCTTTATTAACTGAAATGTCCACTACGGAGACTTTACACATGTGACAAATTCAGTGAAAGGTGTAACTTACAAAATATGTTTTTCATTTCCTGTTATGCTCCAATTAGGAGCTACAGTGATCTAGCATGAGTGAGCCTTTAAAGATACCTGCTACAAAGATGTGGAATGAAAAGATCTTGTTAGGAACATGAAGGGAAAATGTATTAATGTTAATGATTGGATAGAGCTTATTTCATTTTTGTATTCTTAATTATTATAGTATTAAACCAAAAGGGAATATAAATTGTTAACAGGAGAACCATGTGCAATTCAGATATGGAGGAATGCCATTTTTATGATGCTTACTTAAACTTTATCTGAATTGTGGTGGTTAAAAGACTGCAAAACTCCTTGGCATCAGTCCCTGACATTTCTGAACATTGTTCTGCGTCTGAGCTGGATCCAAGTTCAAGAAAAGGAGAAAAACAAAAAATATGAAGGATTTTTTTCCTAAATCTGAATAAAATTTCTGTGTTTTTTTTTTTGTTGTTGTTGTTGTTATTGTCTTTTCTTCTGTTGAAAAATCTTGCAAGATTTTACTATTTTACTAAACCAGTTGGTTGACCCTACTGAAGTAAAAAATCCAGATTGAGATGTTGTCTTGAGTGCCACAGAGCCTTCAGTGAAATATCTTAGTTTTCCAAGCAAATGATTTGGTCATATTCAAATTATGTGATCTATAGCAGATCATAGAAAGCAAAGAGAAAATGTCAATAAAGCTCAGAAATTTTTTCAGTTAGTTAAAGACAGTTTCTCCCTAGTGCAAATGGCACCCAAAGGTCTTTTGTCAGGACTGCTGACTCAATTTCTATAATGCTACTCTGAAGTACAGATTATTTTAACAATTTATGACTGCTATCAATAGCTGCTTATTTTAGAGTATTCATGAACTAGTTTCTTCTTTCTTGTGAGGCATAATGTGTTAAAACGAGTTGCCTCTTTGAATCAATAACAATTTATTCATAACCAATTAAAAACTGTAAAATCCTAAACTTTTTTTAAACAAGTATCAGTTTAACTCTCTGCCCTGTTTTCTTTAGAGAATAATTGCAACATATTAGGTTTCCTCATTTTGCTTTCTGTATTTCTTCTGAAATTGTTATTATATGCTTCTACAGATGTCTGGGTGTAAAAGACTGCAATCAAAACTCTTCACAAAGGAAAAGTACAGTTGAAAAAAAGCTGAGGTTTCTTTCAGATGTTACAACATGGACCTGAGACATGAACATGGTGTCTGCCTGTCCAACCTTGTTATTTGGCATAGCAAAATCAGAAGCTTCAGGCTCAAGTCTCTTTAGTAAAATAGTAATAGAAAAGAAAGTAGCAACGCTAGTACCAAGTGGAATGTGAAATAATTGTGTAAAATTATTCAGCCTGGAGAAGAGAAGGCTCTGGGGAGACCTTATTGTAGACTTTTAGTATCTGAAGGAAGCCTACAGGAGAGCAGGTGAGGGACTCTTTGTCAGGAAGTGTAGTGACAGGACAAGGGGTAATGTTTTTTAACTAGAAGAGGAGAGACTTAGATTGGATATTGGATGAAATTCTTTACTGTGAGGGTGGTGAGACCCTGGAACAGGTTGCCCAGGGAAGTTGTGGATGCAACACCACAACACTTAAACACCTCCATCCCTGGAGGTGTTTAAGGCCAGGCTGGATAAAGCTTTGAGCAACCTGGTCTAGTGGGAGGTGTCCCTGCCCATGGCAGAGGGGTTGGAACTCGATGATCTGTAAGGTCTCTTCCAACTCTAATCATTCTATGATTCTATGAAAATTAAATGAGTGTGTAAGGCATGTCAATATATTGGAAGCTGACTGGGAGATAACAGCTTTTGCCATCTGTGATAGATAGCATAATTGTTTAATGGATTTGTTTACAGTTTACTGTGGCTTCCTGCACTTCATTGCCAACTGCATTCTGGTCCGATTACACCCTATTGAGATAATTGCTCCTTCCCTGCGAACAATGGAGCCTGCTGCATTTTGGAGAAATAACTGGGATGTAGGAGGGCAAGCAGAGAAAGATTAAGTTGGAAAGCAGAGACACTGTAGGACTGGAAAGAGAGAGGCGTAAGGGATGCATTATCTCCAGAGACTGTCTCTATAACAGTTCAGAGGCAACGGAAAGAATGAGACTTTTCTAGGAGGCCAGCACAGCCTTTCTGCAGGGCACAGTGCAAAGCTTAATTCAGGTGACAACTGAATAAAGATTGACTGAAAAATAAGTCTGGAGAGTGTAAATATCTCTGCAGAAGAATGTAGTTAAGACAAAAAGATTTGTTTTTTGGTCTTTTTCATGTTTTCTGTTGTTTGTTTTTAAATGAATGTGTGTCATATATTCTTCTTTACTTATATTTTTGGATTATAAATTGGTTTACTTCAATCAATAATAAAATCTAATTTTAGATACTTTTGGAGAGAACACACCAAAAGTCTCCAGAAAAAGCTAGTTTTACCTCATATTTGTCACACATTCAAGTGACATACCACACCATGAAACAAGCCTGATGAAGAAAATATCCTCTGTTGTGCAGTTACTTTGAAGTCTGCTAATCTCTTTCAGGTATAACAAACCACAGGCTTTTTTAATCAAGCATTGTTTTTCTTAGCTTTTGGGCATGTGAAAATCCACTTTTATCTCTCTTTTTTACCAAAGGAATCTGATGGTAGAGGAAATCTGTCAGAGAATAGAAAGCAGCTTTTCATATTTATGCAGCACATAGGCAGCGCTCCTATCTGCTCTAATAACAACTGTACTGCATCTACATCTCTCAGATAATCACTGCCCTTGTGCAGCGCTGCCTTCAGCAGCACTTTTCATCTGTGCCAGGTTATTTCTTAGCACCGCCTGTGACAAAGTGGTACGGGTTGTACATGGATCCATTTATCCCGCTCCAGTTAATGTTGCATAATCTTTGCACACAGGCACAGGAGCTTTGCTATCTGGCTCCAGCAGTTTCCAAGCGAGAATTGCTCTTGCTGGCAGGGAAATGACAGAGGCAAGCATGCAGGTACCTGCATTGCTTAGCTCACTGAGGGGGTCAGGCACACCAGTGGGACAACCCTAAGGAGGCTGGATGCAGATATGCAGATGAATTTGGAGATAACAAGATGCCCTTTGTGGGACATAAACAGATGGATTCAACAAGAGAAGTTCATCATTTGATCTGTATAGCTATGTCTGCATATATATCACATAATGAGTAAAAGCCTCCATTTTCTTCTGCCTGCCTAAGCTTGTATTTTTATTAAGTCAAAAACTCTTAGAAATAGGTGTTCTGTGAACAGCAGAACAAGCACTATGAAAGCAGCAGCAATAAGCAAAACTAAACTTACATTATCTGAAGAAATATTTTCTGCCTTTCATTTTATTTATGTACTATGCAAATATGCAGGACGAATTCTTTGTTCAGTCACTGCCGTACTGGTAAAAGCTTGCCAATTTTCACTCATTCCACTTCTTATTTCTTTTGAACACTAGATCAGGGTTTGCAGAAAAGTGGTGACATTGACATTGTTTTCTTTAATATTATAATTTTTCTATTACTATAATTTAAGCAAAAGAAATTATTGCCTGGAATTTGGGCCATTATTACAATCCAAAATTTAGGATTTCATGATCTGCACAAAAAGAGTGTTTCTAAAAGCTTTAAGAAAGCTTCTTACTACTAACCAATTTTGACTAAATGCCATTTAATAACCAATAATAGTCTATAGTCTACTTAGTGAATCACATTCATTCTTGACATATTCTTAGTGAAATCATTATATTAAGAGAAATCTGAACTGTCATACTCTAAGAATTTTACACTGCCAAAACTAACTTCTTCCTTGGTAAGTCAAAAGTGCTGCCAGCAAGTCAAAGGACAAAAGCTAATACCTTTAGCTTGTGCCAAGATTGTACTTGTAATTTATGGCCACACACATATTTGGGAATTTGAATGCTACTTACTTGTTGGAGAATGCTGCTCATGTCTGCTGCCAAAGCAAGGCAGGATTTCCCCAAGATTTGTTTTTACTGATTCTTCCTCACTTTACAATGGGAACTCTTTCAGGATTTTTGAAAACACTTTTATATTTTTATACTTGATCATGTTTCAGGCAGGAGTGTAAAAAAACCCTTGAGCTCAAATTTGCTTCTTCTGATCAGTATCTGTGTCCTTGATTTTCAGACAGTGCTATGTTGCATTTGAAGATTATGACAATAATCAAGTTTACCAGGCATTGATCTTAGCTTCAGTGCACAAGCTATTGAGCAGTAGTGTGGTAATTCTGTACTTTTGACACAATCTGTCTCATAGGTGTATTTCATTTTCCTTCGCAGGGGATAAAACGATATTGTTCCAGATGACGATCTGGTACTTCTTCAGGATGAGCAGAAATACCTTGCTGTATTTTCAGGAATACAGATACACAGATACTGTTTTATAGAAACATTGATACAATGATACCTTTCCATACTGCCACCTTAATCTCTACAATCTAATTTTGCTTTAGAAAAAAACAACTAGTATGCTTTATTATACATGCAACAAGAATAACTGACAGTCCAACCACTTTTATATGTTTTAACTACCTAACTGGCTATCAAAAGTGGCATTTTAATTTGCTACAAGTGAATTTCTATATAAAATGAGCATTGAAACATCATCACTGTTTCAGATTCACTGCTTTATGTTTTGAAGATTCAGTAAGATGAAATATGACAATTAGAAATGAAGATCAGTGCAATTCACCTTGAGTAACAGGCCAACAAAAAACTGTTGAGAGACAGCTATGAGTAGCTCTCTATTTAGAAAGAGAAGTCCGGAAAGCTTAGATGAATTCTACAGGGCAGCCAAGCACAAAAGTCTAAGAGATCCAGGAAGAAAATTCCAGCTATGCTGACTGTAAGAACCCCGACCAGTACTTCTATGATTATATTTTGAATTTTTTCAAGGGTATTCAGGGCATAGGTTCCTATGGGCAGTGTAGAAGAGCATTACTACCTTTAATAGGTAATAGAGAGTTTGCACTCTTTAGCTTGAAATAGTGTTTAATGGATGACTGATGAAACACGTTCTAAGAGTCATCCAAATGTTTTCTTTATAGGAATAAATGCAGTGGAATATTATTACCATAGATGCAAATAACACATTCCCCTAGCACAAATTGCTAATGAACTTCCAATAGATTGATCACATATTGCTCAGAAATAAAGGATTCAAGGAAACATCTAACCTTTCTCCAGTCATCACTTAATGAAGTAATACTAAGTCAATATTAGTTATTTTCTAATTTCTTAGAATCCTTTGGCTAGCTTCCACATCTTACAAAGACATTAATGGACAGCTACCATATCTATCCTCACCCTTTAATATCAAAAAATACTGTTTATGGCATGGAATGCTACAGGGGGAAGATACACCAATTATTTTTCCATTTGTTAGCAGCTAGTGTTCCAAGTAGCTGACATGAGGTCAGATCCACAAAGTGACTAAACTCAATGGAGACTACATTCTTTGGCAGCAGGAAACACTTGGATGGACTAGGAATGAAAATTGACATCCCTTCTACTGAAATGACGGGGAAAAAGGCCAAACTCCCTTTGACTGGGAAGTCACCAGGTGCTTGGGATTTTATCCCAGTACAGAAATCTGTCTTTGCTTATGGTTCAGGGTATCACCTCTAATTTAGCATGTATTGTCAATGTTGTAAAGAGAGTTTGACTTCACAGGCCAACTATCTCTGTAGGAATGATAGAATTTAGTTCAGCCAATCTCAAGTGTTTAAAAACAAACAAACAAATGAACTAAAAACCCCACCACAACTACCAAAGCTATTAAACCTTTTCATAGCTTCAATACAACAGGCATTTCCATGGTCAGTCCTTCAGATATCTGTGATAGACTTCTATAGGATTTTTAGCATAGTTATTGCCTATTTAGCATATGGGCACAAATGACACACTAAGAACTATTTCTGTGCAAAACCCTGTCTTGGAGATCAATACCAAACAGGTTGGTTTGGTTGGTATTGTGAAGGGGAGATTGTACATGTTTCCTTGCAGCCTTCAGGGCCTATTTTGGAGTTTCACTCCAGTAGTTCAGGCTCCTCTTCTGAACTATCAAGTCACTCCTGAGCCAGCACCCCGCATCCCACAGCTCTTACTGTCCAAATTCTCTGTTGGTCCTAAAAATGTCCTTTTATTCCAACAGTTTGTCTTTTTGATTCTCTCTTCCTCCTCTTAGAGCATTTCTTAGAGTATTTCTTCAGCCTTAAACATGGGAACCAGTAGTTCTCCTAAGGAAATTATTTTGCTCGAGCTCCTGCTCTCTGCAGAAAAACGAGAAATCTCCCCAGTGTTTCAATCACTCTATTCTCCTAAGGCACTTTCATATGAAAGATAGGTACATAGTCTGATGACTTGGAAGACTCCTTTGTCCCCAAGGGACATGATACTAGTCATGTTGGCAGATTGCTGACTCTGTATACTCTGAGACAGTAAGTAGCCTCATAAAAACCAGCTGTAGTTCAAAAACTGTTTGCATGCATCTACATGTCCTCAAGCTGCCACGTCACACAACTGCCACAACTCATGTCAAGCTGTTACATAATCCTGGAGACTTCCCAGATCTTCTCTAGCAAAAACAAACAGAAAGAAATACTTTCCCTTTTTCTTTTCAAAACAAGCTCTTCTGTTTCAAGTGCAGATTATAGAATGATTGCCAATGTTTTCAGTATGTCCAAGATGGGATTTTATCTTTGAATTCCTGAGACTTCCACCTGTAGTGTCATATAAAATATAGTGAAAGCTTACTCTCCAGAAGCTTGGAAAATACGACAATCTAATATTTTATTTCCAGGAGGCTTTATCGGGTTTTAATTTATGATAAACCATCCCTGTAATCTTAGGGGTACATATATATCATTCAGTGTATTTTCACAACATCTAGAATTGTTGCAATGTCTTTTGAAGCTTTTAGGTGTGCAAATTTCATTCTCATTCACCCGTTCTGGCCTTTGTGTACTACCACTGTATTTTCTTACAAATTTTGGTTGAGTTCTGCATTTTACAAAGAGATTTGGCTTTTATCTTTTCAACATGAGACATAGCATCACTCAGTGCCATTAAAAAAAAAAAAAAGTCAGTCTCCCTTTCTTTTACGTGGCAGTTGTAATGGAGATTCAATGTATTAAGATTTGTTAAAATATTTTTTTCTTGTTCTTCGTGATGTTAAATACTTTTGTTTTCTTTTCTCCTGACAACCTGATTGATTATTTTTGTTTCTCCCTGGGTCATTAATGATGAAATTATGAAATATGCTATTATAGAGGAATGTGGGAAGCTATAAACTTGAGAGTAACATTCACTTGAAAAACCTCTAGACTTAACCCTGGGCTATTCAATGTGCATCAGTTATGTTGTGAGTGGAAGCACAGAAGGCACACTTTGATGCATAACATACCACTTCTTTCCTTCCTAATTTGTGCTACTGATCTGATGTTGGCAAAAAGAGAATATGTAGTCTTTGATGCTGCTGAATCCAGCTGCCTGGCTTTTCCATCTTTTTTCTTGTGGTGTTCTTGTTCTATGTTGCGGAACCAATGAGACCTTTCAACACCCTTTCCTGATCAATTTTTATTAGATTTATCGGACAACATTTGTATCTGGAATGGAAATCTAAAGTGATTTTATATTGTAAAATAAAGATTTACAAACACATAGTCAAGAAGTAATGTGGTAGTATACGTCCTGAAATAATATTCTAAACAGACGGCAGAACACAGATCAAAATCAATTTTTCAAATCTTAAATATTATATTCCAGTCATTTCTAAATTCAAACATCCCAAAGCCCCGTTTCATGTTACAATGTGACAGTCTTCTCCTATTTATAAGCTTGAGGATCGTTACTTCAAATTTAAAAGAAATAAGTAGACACAAGGAGAGACATGAAACACACACCCACACAAAAAAAATTCCTAACTGTTCAACAACAATCTGGTAAGCAAAACCAGTTGATTGCTTCTTTCATGAGGAGAAGGCAGCAATATATTAAAAAAAAAATAAAAAAAAAAATCAAGCTACACTATCCACTTTTGAAAATGTGGATTCACCAGGAATGCTGACGGACATTTTCCCTCAGGACAGCCAAGTGCTGCTCTACAACATCTCTGTAACATCACTAAAGGCATCATTTAAAGCACATTAAGAAAGGGAATCAGGATACTGCTAAATGGTGTTGTATCCTGAGCAAATCACTATTCTAATTATATTACCGATTAAAATGGTCAGCCTTAATTCAAGTCCAAACCAGTTACTATAAAAGTTGCAGTATTGCAGTCTAATTATACTTAGTATATATAGGATAGAGACTGCAAATTCTTTTCCCAACCACACAAAGACTAAATGTGTCCTAAAGCACACCACATAGAAGCTGTTCAAAGTAAATCTACTTGCGTCCATCTAAGTTTTACCCCATTGTTCAGAGAAAACATTGGGTTACCATTTGTGCTTGACATCTTGTGCAGACCATACAGCAGAAAAATGCTCCAAGACCATTTTTTGTTAATGAAAGCAATTTGTTACTAGCTAAAGCAAAGTGTCCTTTGTGCTTCTACAAAATCCCCCTTGTCTATCGTCTAAGTTTGTTGAGTTCACATATAATAATGGAAACATTATGAGATATACTAAAACAACAGCATTACAAGCAGAACACAGTTCATTGTTCTAAAACAATGGGCATGAATATGTTTTTCTTCATCATACTTTTATCTACCATAGAGGCTCATTGACACGGCAGAGGTTCAGCATTTCTTAATTGCCTTTTTAATTTAGTCCACTTTTTCCCCAGGGCTGATACACTGATTCCTCTCATTCTTCCCTCCCCCTACCTCAATAGAGCTGCATTTATGAGATACATTTTAAAACAGCTGCTTCTTTTATTATGTTCACATATTCTTATATAACTATTTTTCATTCTTATATGAATTTAATAAGCATTTTGAGGCAAGTGTTAGGAAAACTTAAGGGAAATACAGGTATCAGCAGGTTTTTAAAAGAAGACGGGACTGAAATTAAACCAAAACAAAACAGCAACAACAAAAAAAAAGCAACATATCTCCCCCCACCCACCCCCATATTCAGGAAAGAAAAAGATAGGTAGGTTATGAAAAATGCAGATAGCGAAACGGTTCTCAGCTAATCCCATTGCAAAAGGCAGCCTTAGGAGAGCAAATTCACATAGTTTCATACATATGGACTTTGTCTGTACAGACAGCATTTCATAGTGGAAGCCCAGGAAAGAACAGGATTTATGAACATAAGAATATTTAGAGAATAAGCTGCCTAATGTAGCCCTTGTTTCCTTTATTATGTATGTTTTTGAGTGCTCTAACACAGTTCCTTAAGGATAGCAAAACTCATCAGAAATCATTAAGTACCCGCAGGACACATGAAACAGTATATATGAGGGAGTTCAGACAGGCAGAGTTAGGAGCATCCTTCACATTGCTGTTTTTCCATTACAAAGAGGAAAAAAAAGAAAAAGAAAAAAAAAATAACATTACGGAAAAGGAACTGCACAGGAATATGAAATATTCATGACTCATCCTTTGAACAAGTATGATTAAAACAGAAAGCTTATGTACACAGATATAGAAAAAAAAAAGTTATATATTATTGAAGAATTAAAGCATATAGGAAGGCACTGTATGAGCTTCAGTATGTATCAGTCATATCAAAACACATAGCTTGTGCTGCAATAGAGCATCCATTTCTCTGCCAACAATAACCTTGGCGTATATTTACTAAAAATTGAATGGAGTCATCTAGATGTTTCCAAAGGACCAAGACTCATGATACAAACTATCATTTGCAAAGAATTAGCCATTGCTGTGTGCCATTTATGGTATTAACAATGACACCATATACATAAAGAGCCATTTTTAAATTAATCAAAAATTGTTAAGGTTCTTGGGGGAAAAAAGTGAAGATAATAGTTGATATTTATATTTTTTGCCTTTTGCAAGCAGAACAATAAAAGATTAGCACCAAAATTGTGGAAATTCTTTTTGTACTGCAATAAAACCCAACCACGTTTAAAATGCAGATTTGAATGAGTAGTTAAATAATTAGCACACATTTAAAATGCTACATAGCACTTACCAAAGGTTCTGAATAAAACTAGAGCCACCACACTATGTGACAAAGGACCTACAAGCTGTTTTGCTTTTTCTTTGAAAATGCTGCAGACTGGATCAGCTCAAAGCCTTTCCATACCATAGTTGCCAAGAATTAAATATTCTCCCTGCACACCTGTGAGTTTACTCCCTGGTTACAGAAATCAGATCCCATCGCAGGTCAGCTACCAGCTGCACTATCTATAACAAAGAAATGTAAGGTTCAGGCACCTGTCAATTGGGTATGAGACTCCCTTAATTTATTTCACATGGGCTACAAAAAGGTGACAGTGTCAGTTAATCACTGAGTTATTGTCACCCTGAGCTGGATTTCAGTCTGTGGTTTATGCATTTTTGCATAAGTGTCTTTGCAGGTAAGTGACAGGTTTAGTTTCCTACCACTGGTAAGAAATAAAATGAGTTTTCAGACTGTATTAAATAAAATTATATAATGTTTTTCTCTCATTAGAAGAGCCCTTGGTGTATCATTATTTTTGTTTCATTCTATACAGCCCTCTCACATCTTTCAAGTTACCTCAATTAGAAATAAACATTGGGGTTAGTAATGCTTTTTAAATGTCCATACAAAATGAAGTAAGATGTTATAAAAAAAATCTGTTAACATATGTTTTGGGTATGATGAAATGCTTTACGTGTTCATAACTGAGCATGAAGAAGCCATCTCTATTTTTCCTTATTCAAACATGCTACATCTGGTTACTCATGCCTCCTTCTTCTTCAGCTGTCATTTGCTCAGATATATGCACACTTATCTTTTATTCCCCGGTCCCTAGCTGGGAACTTGCTTAGAGAGTAGAAATCATCGAGGTGCTACTGCACTACAGGGCAGGAGCCTTTAGGATGCTGCAATTCTGGTCCTTACAACTGTAGATGAACATGGCAGAAATAAGGAAGGAACAAAGAAGTTCAAGTGGAAGTACAGATAGCTTCCACAAAAGAAGGGATTCAGCGATGCCTCTTTAGTTCAGAAAAGAGACTGTTGAAGACAAATATGACAGAAGTTAGTGAAATTCTTTGCAGCATGGAGAAGGAGATAATAAATATATTGTTAAACTTGCTGCTCTGCGATATTGTGAAGACAAAAATAAATTAATTTTGGAATGAGATTTCAGAGCAACATGGAAGGTATATACATAATTTACATCAGTATATATACTGGCGGCTAATAAGTATCATGATAGAGATATATCAATGATAAAATGTCAGTTGCTGGAAACTGGCAAGGTGTGCCAGCACTAAGATCATCCTTTACTTGCATTCATTATTATATTGTTTTCTTAGAGACACTATTAACCACTGTCAGGCCAGAAGGTTAAGTAGATTTTGGCTTGACCTGATTTGGTCAGTCTTATGCTCTTGCAAACCATGTACCTAATTTTCTCCCACAGAGCGCCCATTTCTCACTTAATATCCATGCCAGGCTGTGCTCACTCTTTTTCAGACTATTCTGCTCAACCATTAATCCCAGTAGCCTCTCTCTCTCTGGACCCTGTAGGAATTCTGCTTCCACTGATTACTTTTTTTTTCTTTTTTCCTTTTCTCACTCATCCATGCTAAAATTAATTTACACTAGCTAAAATAAGTCCAGCATTTTAAAACCATGCAAACGGTGCTATGTAAACATGTGAATCTGGTCCTGCTTGTGTTCCCCTGAGGCCTGGCCTGCTTGTAACAGAAAAACAGGCAGAATAAAAATTGCATCCTGTTTCTTTCATGTTTTTCTCACTCTTGTCCACAGTAGGACAAAGTCTATTTTTTGAACCCTTTGCAAGAAAGATGCTGGTTTTAAATGTGGATGTTTGGATGTTTACACGAGAATAACCATATCACTAAAGTTTTATACCAATCCTGGTCACACACACAAAGGAAAAACATTGTTTTGACTATGTGATACTATCTGTAAAGTGTTGCAGTAAAAACAGAGATAGTAAGGACTTTGCTTTGGGATTATTTTTTTTGTTTGTTTTATTTGTCATACTCTGTTTGCTTAGTCCAGGCAGAAATGTGAGTACTTATGAAAAGATTTCCTGTGGTTTCAAAAGTGGAATCCAATATACTCTAATGCACATCTTTGTTGTAGCTTCTGTCATAATAAGGTTGATTCACTTATTCAAACCACCCTAATTCCCAACTGCACCTTCACTAGAAATAGATCCTAATCACTGTCAGTTCCCTTGGGACTTAAAAAGCTGAAGCAATACAAAAGTGTGTATAAGTTTTAGATAATGTAGTCACATCTTTCTAATCATATTTCTAATTTCACTAGCTTGTTACACAAAAGCACTGATTGGGGAACAAGATCATAAAAGCCTAAGAGATAATACTGAATCACTCACACACCAGAATGTAATAATTGTAGAGTTGCTTAAAGAGCTGGCATAAAAATACAATGAATCCCCAAAGCTGTCTTTGCAGGGTACTTTTAAAGAGGAACAAATAATGCCCAAGGGTGGGGCATGGAAAAGCTTGTACAAAAACAATGATTTCTACAATAATTAAAATTTTAATCAAACCGTTGATTTCCTTCCCCATACCCCAATACACTGAACATTTCAGCTGAAACAGGAAAAGGGCCATTTGTTAAGAAACACCGTGCAAATGCATTCTCACATACATCTGAAATAAAAAACAAGTGTACTACAGCTGAAAAACAGATGCCTTTTAATGAAGGCAATACCTTTACAGTTCTTGTTTTAACATGTGTCTTAAAAGAGTTGGAGTCACTTTGAAGTTTAAAATAAATAAAAATCAGTGCATTCTGACTTCTGAAGTCTACCTAAGAAGATAGTGTAAAATGCCATCTTTGATAGCTCTCTATGGATTTTTTTCACAGCAGTACTGAAGGGAACTCCTGTCTATTGAGAAAGGGGATGAAGACAGTCTGGTTTTGTATCTCAGTTTTCAGCATAATAATCTGAAATGCTCACCAGCACTCAATTTTCCTCATTTTCCATGTGTGAAGAGGCGTGCGTTAAAGGACATGATGGATCTAGCACGCCAAGTTATACAAACGTGAGGACACACAGTACTATGTGGCACCTGGAGGATGTCCTTTGGGTCCCTTCTGGTGTGAAACCTACTAAGAAGTTACAGGACTCAGGAGCAATACAAAGCAGGAAACTGTTTTCTCTTCCAACACCTCCCATTCCAGGCACAGCTGATCACTAGATTAGGAGATTTAATGGCATTTGCACATGCTATAGGGGTCATAGGAATGCAGAGCACTGTACTGGAAAAGTGTCAGCAAGACCTCCCGTCTGGGAGAGCCTGAGGCAAGACCAAGTGCATGAGGCTTGTGTCAAGCACACAGGCTCAGGGAGGTCCACCCTCAGAACTAGGTTCCTGAGCTGAACCTCTCTCATCAGCAGAATATTATCAGATCAGCAGCAGTCTCTTGCCACAAAAAGAAAAATCCTTCTGCTTTTCCACATAGAAAAGCAAAGCCCAAAAATACAGCCTGAGTGTGTCTGTCTGGAGCTGCTGATACTATTAGTGTAATTATGAAACGACTTGGAGCCTGGGCAGATTACTTGCAGCAGTTGAAGGCCTTATCACCTAGGACAGACTTGCAGCAGTTCAGCCTGATGGACACAGGTGCGAACTGGAGAGGTTAAAGCAGAAACTCCAGGGGTGCCTTTTTATGAGGCCAGTACATTTCCAACAACAGAACAGAGTAGTCTCTTGGGGGGCAACTAAGTCTGCCAAGATTTATCTGCCAAAACCTTAAACTGACTTAAAAACTGCTTTGATTAAATCAGTGCTACAGACTCTGACTGGATTAAGTAACTCCTCAAAACTGGTGGTATAAAGCCAGGCTGTTGTAGGAGGTAGTTTGAACCAGGCTGCTAGACTACATCAGGGGCTCTGAAGAGATCTCACACTTCCAGTCTGCCTCCTCTGAGTGTGACTTTCCCTAAAAAAGAGTTGAAATCAAATAACCGGAGACAGCACCATGAAGTGCTGCACCCATTTCTTTACATAATATCTATATGCAAGTCAATTATCCTTTCTTTTTTGGAGAAAATTTAGGCCATTGCTTCTATGTCCACTGGATAAAGAAATTATTTACTTACATATTTTTATGTAAAGACAGATGTCATGTGTTCGGTCTTCTCTGGATGAATGGATTCTTTTCGACCACCTCTCAACTGCTTGACTGGTGTGTGGGTGCACCCAGCCAAACCGCTTTCAGAGCACAATAGATGAGATGCAGGGAGTTGACATTCAACTCGGCTTCATCTCCGCCTTGCCTTGTCTATGCAGGGATAACCTGGGGGGAGCTGCAAAAACGGCTTAGCCCGGGGTTGTCTCAAAATTGCTTTACAATAAGAACCAAAACTGAATGGAGCCTTAACAAACAAAATGCCCTGAGTCCCATCCCACCCTATTCCTGTGACTTTGAGTGCTAGACATCATAAAATTAGCAAGAGAAATTTAGGAGTCACAAACCACCAGAGGTAAATATTCCGGATAGGGTAATCCACTTGGGCATTATCCTGCCCCCCACCAAATCAGGAAATATAAATTGTAAGGTTTGGGGAGGAAAAGGGGGAATCCTGCAATGATACATCTGGCCTGTAGGAGATTTGTCCCCTCCTTGTCCAAGACGTTGTGCAGGGTAACTTCCCAGGGATTGAGCGACTTTATCTGAGAGAGAAAGTGATTAAGAATCATATGTATGGTATATGGCATGCTATTAAGGTTGTGATTGGTTTTAAGATATTAATATCTAGCATGCTTATGGTATGTGTTGTTACTTTTTGGGATCACTTTTAGGTTGTAATAGCGTATTTGGCAAATTGTTTTGAATTTGCAGTAGTGTATTCTCCATTGTACCCAGAGAACCTGCAACAGTGGCATATTGGACCTGTGAGTGAAGTCCAAATAAATTGTTAGTTTGAACCTCCTAGTGAAGTCCCTTTTCTCTTTTTGCCACACCTGGGCCATATGGTTAGCTGCCATGTTATGAATGGCAATAATTTCCAAGAAACAAATGACAGAGCCATGAAATGCACATATTATGGTCTACTTTGTCTTACTACAGTCATGACGTGCGTGTGATAGTGAACATAAATCCATGCCTTCCATGGACTCCATCATGTATGCAAAACTTACTGTTTTGAACGAAATAATAAATTAATGCTTTAGTGTTTTTTTCAGAAAGAGAAAATTTTGTCCCTCAAATCATAGCACTTAGAGGTAAACCTATGGGTAATTTTGGAGTAATTTCCTTGAATGAGTATTGCTGTTCCAAAATGAGATTGTCTGCTCAGACTTCTTTGCTACAGTCTGGTGAGCTAAAAGCCATATGTTTCTAAATCAAAACAGAGATTGTCATATAGTTATTAGACTGTAGGAGTTAGTTTTTAGAAGTATATGAAAAGTACCCCAATGCTTCTGATAGAATTGAAGGAGGTGACCAACCTTGAAGCTCAATTCGTGGTGTGTAATTGCCTTGGCAAGGCACAAAGTAGCAAGAATGTATGTTGCCTTGTACCATATGAGAATGCCTTGAATTCTCGATTTTCCTATATCTACACAAGCAGCACAGTGTATGGAATTGTTAGGTGAAGTTCCTTTGAAAAGGGGAAAGAAACCCTTTCAATGTCCTTTTGTCTCCACATATATATATATAGCCTTTACAACCTACTTGCACATCACAAATGTGATAAAATCAAGATCTTCACAAATAAACTGCTGGCTTGTCTCTTTCATAGTACAATAAAAGAAACAAACAGTAATTTTACTGTGAGCCTCCATTACACTATTTGTATGGATCTCTCCTAGATAGCAGTTAGACTAATTGCCATAAATTTTTCAGACAACTGGTTTGTATTATCTTCCGTATACAATGTGGAAGAAACAAACAGATTGCATCTATACAGATAGGAAAAAGACTGTTATTTCTGTAGCTTCAACAAGGTTTGAAAAACGTATGTTGCCTCTCACAGGATTTGGCACTTGGTACATAATAACTATTGCTTAAAGTTTTCAAGAATAAATGTTGCTATAAAAATTCCTGTTTGTTTCAAGGTACAAAAATTAAAATTATTACGTTTTGAGTAATATAGAGGCTATTCTTAAAAGGCACATTTTCTCTCAATGTAATTAAATCATATAGGACCTCTGAGAAGGAATGGCTTATATTTGTCCTGTTTTGAAGAACAGGAAAGAATGCTTCACGTTGTTATGAGATCAGTGGCACTGATACATAACAGAGAAAAATGAAAAAGAAATCCTATTAGTTTCAAGGTGGGTTAACAGTTAGTTATAGCAGGACATGTATAATACTCTGCTTTCACAATCCCCAGGTGCTGCAAAGACAAAAGTACCAACATGCCAGCTGTTCACACCCAGCTCTCTTTATTTTCCCACATTTGATTCTTCCCATCCCTCCCTTTCCTCGCCTTTGATTCCTCCCTAAACATCTTTTAATGATACTTGCGCAATCTTCCCAAGCATTCCATATTGAGCCTATAGCCTCCGGTAGTGACTCCTTACCCTATAGGTGATCTCAGGACAGGCTCTCCCACTGACTTGTGGGGTGATGTTACCCCTAGCCCATGGGGCTAACACCCTCCTAGGGTGTCCTGGGGTGCTTGGGGATGGAGCTCATGTCCCTGACAGGGTTATTGGGTTTCCTCCACCTGGCTCTGTGTCTCTCCGCTCTTTTGTGCATGGGCAGATGAGCCTTTAATCACACCTCATAACAGATACTCAGCTATTACTGATTTTGTCACGAAGGAAGTTGTATCCTGTTTTTCCTGTGGCTGCACCAGGAGAGTTTGAGGGGGGAAACAACCACACCTCCACCATCTGCTGCAGTATACAAAGAGCAGGGGTTCCCATCCTGTGCTGAATGTCTTGTTGCTGATTCAGACCACTTCTCTTCTTTATAATACCCAACCCCTAGTCAATGGCCTGATCAGTGCCAGGCACTGTGGAAGGCTTCTCAAGCTTCTGCTAGCTATCAATTGCCTCAATAAGTTGTTACTACCACACACAAATCACTAGAAAGTGGATAAACATGACGCTTAAATAGAAATGTAGTTGAGTGTTTTTCCCATCACATTATTATGTGACTATTTCAGTTATATTTCAGTTACACTTCAGCCCTCCTCCTAGTGATGTGCTAACTCTCACCACACTGTGCAATGTTACCAAGATACATCTTGTCATCCTAAGAGCTTAAACAGACCTTTTGTAAATGACTTGATATCTACCTACCTATTGCAATAGATGTGGAAAACAAAGGACATCAGATCTGCCATCACAGAAGTTGCTGGAGGGTCTTGTGAGGGGGGCAACCTGCCAGAAAGCTGCACTACATGCACTTCAAGTTATATAACAATGCAGTCCCTGTATTAAAAAATGGAATTATGCTTGTTGCCTCTGTAGTGGATAGGAGATCACAAAATCACAGAATTGACATGGTTAGAAAAAACCTCTGAGATAAACTACACAGAATAAACCCCCTACAATCTCAGCCATTAGAGCATGCCCTGAAGAGCCACATCTACATGTTTCTTAAACGCCCCCAGGGATGGTGGCTCACCCACTTACCTGAGCAGGCCGTTCCAGTGCCTGACCACTCTTTAAGTGAAGTAATTCTTCACTGAATTACTCGGTTGCCTCATCCTCTCCTTATATGACTTGTTCCCCAGACCCCTCACCAGCTTGGTTGCTCTCTTCTGGACATGCTCCAGCACTTCAGTGTGCTTCTTGTATTGAGGGGCCCAGAACTGAACACAGTGCTTGAGGTGAAGCCTCACCAGTGCTGAGTACAGAGGCACCATCACTTCCCTACTCCTGCTGGCCACGTTATTTCTGGTGCAGACCAGGATATTATTGGTCTTCTTGGCCACCTGGGCACACAGCTGGCTCGTGTTAACCTGGCTGTCCACCAGCACTCCCAGGTCTTTTTCTGCTGAGCAGCTTTCCATCCACTCTTCCCCAAGCCTGTAGTGTTGCCTGGGGTTGTTGTGACTGAAATGCAGGACCTGGCACTCAGACTTGTTGAATCTCATACAATCGGTCTTGACCCATCAATCCAACCTGTCTAGGTCCTTCTCTAGAGCCTTCTTACCCTCAAGCAGATTGACACTCCCACCTAGTTTGGTGTTTGCAAACTTACTGAGAGTGAACTCAATCCCCTCCTCCAGATCATCAATAAAGATATTAAACATGACTGGCCCCCAAAACTGAGCCCTGAAGGACACCACTGGTGACTGGCCACCAACAAGATTTTGCCCTATTAATCACAACTCTCTGGGCATGGCCATCCAGCCAGA
>VZRU01009758.1:252131-313819 GCA_013398155.1 Pedionomus torquatus | reverse complement strand
TACCTGAGCAGGCCGTTCCAGTGCCTGACCACTCTTTAAGTGAAGTAATTCTTCACTGAATTACTCGGTTGCCTCATCCTCTCCTTATATGACTTGTTCCCCAGACCCCTCACCAGCTTGGTTGCTCTCTTCTGGACATGCTCCAGCACTTCAGTGTGCTTCTTGTATTGAGGGGCCCAGAACTGAACACAGTGCTTGAGGTGAAGCCTCACCAGTGCTGAGTACAGAGGCACCATCACTTCCCTACTCCTGCTGGCCACGTTATTTCTGGTGCAGACCAGGATATTATTGGTCTTCTTGGCCACCTGGGCACACAGCTGGCTCGTGTTAACCTGGCTGTCCACCAGCACTCCCAGGTCTTTTTCTGCTGAGCAGCTTTCCATCCACTCTTCCCCAAGCCTGTAGTGTTGCCTGGGGTTGTTGTGACTGAAATGCAGGACCTGGCACTCAGACTTGTTGAATCTCATACAATCGGTCTTGACCCATCAATCCAACCTGTCTAGGTCCTTCTCTAGAGCCTTCTTACCCTCAAGCAGATTGACACTCCCACCTAGTTTGGTGTTTGCAAACTTACTGAGAGTGAACTCAATCCCCTCCTCCAGATCATCAATAAAGATATTAAACATGACTGGCCCCCAAAACTGAGCCCTGAAGGACACCACTGGTGACTGGCCACCAACAAGATTTTGCCCTATTAATCACAACTCTCTGGGCATGGCCATCCAGCCAGACTTTTACCCAGTGAAGAGTACCCTTGTCTATGCTATGATTCACCAACTTCTCCAGGAGAATACTGTGGGGGACTGTATTAAAGGCATTACCAAAGTCTAGGTAGACAATATCCAGAGCCTTGACCACATCCAGAAAGCAGGTCACATCATAGAAAGAGATAAGGCTGGGTAAGCAAGACCTCCCTTTCTTTCATAAAACCGTGCTGGCTAGCCCTGATCCCTCGGCCACCCTGCACTTGCCATGTGAGCTCACTCAAGATGATCCTCTTCATGATCTTTCCTGATACTGAGGTCAGGCTGATAGGCCTGCAGTTCACCCAGATCCTCCTTCCATCCCTTCTTGTAGATGTGCGNTTTTTACCCAGTGAAGAGTACCCTTGTCTATGCTATGATTCACCAACTTCTCCAGGAGAATACTGTGGGGGACTGTATTAAAGGCATTACCAAAGTCTAGGTAGACAATATCCAGAGCTTTGACCTCATCCAGAAAGCAGGTCACATCATAGAAAGAGATCAGGCTGGGTAAGCAAGACCTCCCTTTCTTTCATAAAACCGTGCTGGCTAGCCCTGATCCCTCGGCCACCCTGCACTTGCCATGTGAGCTCACTCAAGATGATCCTCTTCATGATCTTTCCTGATACTGAGGTCAGGCTGATAGGCCTGCAGTTCACCCAGATCCTCCTTCCATCCCTTCTTGTAGATGTGCGTCACGTTAGCCACCCTTCAGTTATGAGGTACCACCCCTGTTGACCAGTATTGTTGACAAATGATGGAGAGAGGCTTGGTGAGTTCTCCTGCCTCCCAGAGTACTCTTGGGTAAATCCCATCTAGAATGTTAAAAGGCAGGTTATTTACTCAGCTTCTGTGTCTTTGAATCTAAATATGAAGTCTGCAAGAATATGTGATCATTCTTGTGATCCCATCTCAGCTACAGCATGTCTGAGAATTAACCACATTTTCACTTCTCTTGATATATTGGGGCACACTGAACCTGACTCCAAAGTTCCCTCAGGTAACGTTTATAAAATAGGAAGCAGTAACAAATAGGAGACAAACAATAAAAACCTGATTCTTAGGTCTTTTCTCTATTGTCACTTACTCTGGAGACATTCCTAATCTATTTCAGAGCATAATCAAACAATTAACGGGATGGTGAGAGTCATAGTTATCAAATTTGTGCGTGTGATATGATGTGTTGCTGAACAAAATTCAGTAAACGCTTTGCCTCCAAGAGTTATTAAGACAAAGCCCATAGCAGATCTGGACACAGAACTTGGGGATAGTTTTTCTAGCCATGGGATTATTAGACATGTAGCACAACTGATAAACATCTACTAAAAAATCATAATTGAAATAAAATACAATTTTTTTGGGGGGAAGCATTTTATAAAATTTCAGCATGAAGTTAATCAGTATTAACCTGACAGGTTTCACAGAGAGTAAATATCCTAATTGTCCAACAGCAAGCAACAGTAAATATTCTAAATCTGTATTTAAGACATAATTTGTGGAACTATTTAAGTATTGTATATAGCTCCTATAAATATCTTCCAATGTTATTTTAAATATTTGGGATTTGGACTAATTTTTCAATATGTAATATAAAAACCAGAGACAAATAAATTCTTCAGCTATGTAAATCAATCTATTTTCATTTGCATTTGAACAAGAGTATACATATGGAATTTAACAAACCTGTTTCATTCTCTCAGGACAGAATACAAATTTAATTCATTAATTGCATCTTGCTTTATTTACAGGTTAAAACTCCACTGAGACACATCATTTCACATTTAGGAGATCCTAGTTGCAGTGCTATCAACCAGCATTACAAATTAGTTAAACATATAAAATTTTTTTTCAGCTTGCTGAAAGTTTTCAGCTACAATAAATAAATAAATTAAAACATCCGTGTTCTGCTCTGCATAATGTGACTTACAGGTGTTAGTGGCCTCAGAACAAGCAGGACAGCCAGCTAAAGATAAATTAGTCTTCAATAAAGTGGCAACGAATGTCTGATGCTTTCCAGTAGCTGTGTATGGTCTTTGGAGTGCTCTTCCTGAGCACCACCCGGATTTTCTTTTTTAAAATACACTTTAAAATTTCTTTTTCCATAGGAAAATACTTATCTGCAGCTGACGCCCAGTTTCCCTGGGACTTCAGCTGAACAAATTCTGCCTCTGCCCATGTTAAACTATGACACTGATTTTCTGATCAACAAAAACATGAATAAAAGATGACAAATGATTGGCTTTGTTTATTTTTAACCAGATGAAGTTCAAAATATTATAGGATTTATAACATAGTAACAGAAATGTTAGAGTAATAAGACCAGGATAAACTCTTAGTGAAAGAGTACATTTGTAGATGTAGTCTGCAGCCTTTTAAATGTAATGATGCTTGATATCTCTCTGCAGGTAACATGGACCTTTGTATAACTTACAATGAGCAGCAACAGGAGCAGATCAATGGTAGAAAAGCTTTAGACAACAGAAATCAGATTAAGTGGAACAGGAAACTATAGGAAAAAAGAAATGTAGATTTCTAATACTCAAGAGTTTAAAGCACATTGTTGCTGTTCTGTCCAACTTTATTATACACCAATGCATGTGAATGTGTGATATCGAAACACAGGTACAAAAAACCAGAATCGTAATGCTCTGGCATTCACACAGCAGACCAGAGCAAGTCAGGGACATGCAGAAACATACATCAAAGAAGACTTCCTGCAAAGAAGGTGTGAAGACACTACAGTACAGGCAGGAAAGGTTCCACTAGAAGTTCTGCAGGAAAAGGCACAGGAATCATCAGGTATAACGCATTCCTTATGTGAAATGATGTGAACTGGGTGTATCGTAGAAATCAGTGGAATTATGATGGTCTGAAAAGAGCAAACATGAAGCTTTCATTCAGTGTGTTGTAATAAAAGAGTGGAAAAGGAATCAGGTGAAATTATCAAGAGAGATTTAAAATAAATGAAAAGTATTAAGTTTTTTACCCACATATGACTGCATTTTGTATTTTTTTTTTTACCAAGAAAAGTTATGGAGGTCAAAGGATACAAAAAGAAACCAGGCAAATTTATGGAAAATACAGAGGTCCAGATGGAGCTTCCACTTCTTGAAAACTCTAAGCTGTATCATTCCCTTACATCCTGTTTCAGCTTTTTAAATGTTTCCTGTTAATTACTGAGAGATGGTGTTTTGGTTCAACCCTGGATACTGTATGAAAATGCTTTTGCTATTAGAAAGCACACTATTACATCATTTAACAAGTGATCTCAGGATTTAGATGCCACTATGCTGAACAAGAAATTAAGCCTTTTCATAAACCACAGTGAAATATGGCAAGGGCAGTTATCCAAAAATTTAATCACAAATAATTTGTCACCCTGGCTTTGTAGTCTCACACTTCCAGTATGAGAACAGAGCTGTAGCAATGAGAAAATAGCCAGCTTAGTTTCAACATCACAGGAATCTGAAATGTGAGTAACAAGTTGTACAAATGTCGAGAACTCCAAATTAGATGGTTGAATTTATTTCACTTTTAATAAATCAAAGTTCTCGCTAGCAGCTCTGAGACAGAATTTTAAAACGTGTGTTATTCCTTTCTCAACATATACTTCAGAAGGGGACTCCCTCCCCTTCTCAAGTAAGAATGCATAAATTACAAGTAGAGGTCTTCTAGGGCAGCACTGGCTGTTATACTAAGAGCACATTTTAACTTGACTTGTCAACAGGTTGCGATCAGCAATTTTTACAGGCACATCACTTCTCTTGCTACAAAGCTGGCATAATAATTTCCTTCACAGTTGGTAAACTATTTAATATTTGTTTGCCAGAAATAAACTGTATCTATCTGAAATGAAACCTTAGGTGTCCTTAACAACAAGAGCCTTAAATTTCAGTCCCTTTTGGGCTACACATGCAGCAGGAAATACAAGATGAATTATAATACATAACAGATGAGTAGACAGATGCTAATTTTCAGCTTTTTTTTTTCTTGTAACAGTTAGGTATTAAGAAATACTATCTCTCCTCCTTCTCCAGCCAAGATTAGCATTCTTTTCAGAACTGGGCCAGATCACTTGCCTAAACACCACGTTGCTCCATTGCAACAAGGTGACTGAATACCAAAGTATTCACTCTAGAGGAACTATTACAAGCATGCTTAATGTCTGAATAGATGAAGATATTTCAGATGTGGACGAAGTGCCAGTAGATGGTGCTCAAGAATATATTGCATAAACAGCTATGCATTGGTCGAGAATAGAGAGAGGAAGTAATGAATAATGCCTTTCTGCAGTAACCTCCCAACAAAGCAGTAGAAGCAAGTAATCTTAGCTATTCCAAAATATAAATGGATAAGAGTAAGGAATATACTGTATACAGAGTAGGTAAGAACCTGCATGAACATTTTGTCACATGAGGCTTAAACTCTAGATTTACCTAGCCTGCTTTTACCACAATGTCTAGATTTGAGCTTGTTGTTCAGACTCCCTTTATACACAATGAAGAAAAGTAAGTTATATTAGCAAAACACCATTTTTTTTTTCCTAATGTGGCCTTTTTGGGGGTTTGTAGGCTTAATCAAACTGTGTTAAGTGCAGTGTAAACCCTACGTGCATAACAGTTCATGCCAAATGCTGGAGAAAGTCTCCACTATCTTCCCTGCTCAGGAGGACCATAGACACAGAACTGGATTGTCATATACCTTATTAATTTTTGGTTACTGTAACACCTTTCATGTTTGATATGAAGCCATCATTAGTGTAATTCTGAAACTGCTATTGGTATAGAGAGATTGGAAAACATGAAAAACAAAGTTGCTTCAAGATCAAAGAAGCTCAAAGGACTTTATGAACATTTTTCTGACCCAGTACTTTATTAATTCTAGCTGATTTTTGGACATATATGGGGTCTGATGTGCACATCGTTATACAAAAAAAAAGGAAACTTAAAATGTTCTCTCCCATCTTCAGTGTTGAACAAATAAAATGAATAAAAGATTATTTTTTTTAAAAAAAGTAGATTCTATACACATTTATGTATATATATATAAACATACACAGACGTGTATATTTAGATGTATACATATAAAGTTCCTTCACTTTGCTACATTATACCAATTAAAGCAATAAGAAATTCTATTCCAAACATTTCTAATAGGAAAATAATATGGAATATTTTACTTGATCAGTCTCTTTTACTTGGCATTGCCATGGGATATCGGACACCTGGAGCAAGACATTGATTTGACATTCTTCCCTACTGTAGTAAAGGATTGGGATCGGGATTGTGTTCAAAGGAAAAACATATTGGGGATCATTCATGTATGGCCTCTTGTGAAACAGATGTACAATTGAAATTCTGAGTCTGCCTGTATATTTGCCTCCCTTTTCAGAATCCTTTCACTTAAGCCTTGTTGCAGCTTGATGAGAGTCATAAAGGAAATCCCTAGAATAACATTTACAATGACCTATTTATGGCTTTTTCTATATCTTGGAATTGAATGTTACAAGATGATTTTCCTGCTTCCCATCGACTTGAAACATAAAGGTGATTTCTGCCTCACTAATATCAAATGTGGTTCATAAGGAACACCAATACCATAGAGATTTCATTAAATGCACAGGTCTGTAAAGGTTTTCCTTGCTCATTGTTCTGAATCATTATCAGGTGGCCGCCACAGTAAATATGCAAACTGTACTGCAACCCTTGCAATGGAAAATCTCTCTCTTGATGGCTCCACCCTGTCAGAGTTTTCCAACTGAGCATTACTGATGGGAATTTAAAGATAGAAATTAATTACAAGCTTGAATTGTTTCACCACAGTGTGCTACCATGTTTGTCACATCACTTTCAGCTTCAGTGCTTCCTGTCACTTGTCTTTCACAAAGTATTAGATTCTAGTAATTTTACAAATATGTAAAAAGATGTATTTGGATATGCATTTCCAGAAATGAGAATTCTCTTTGTGGGTCATGGTCATGAGAGTTCTATTCAGTTTTTCAAAGTCTTGAATGAAAATCATTCCTTTGAAACCTGACACTACCACCACTGGACCATGAGCCAGAACTAGGAAAGGAAGAGACGAAGGCCAGCTGGATTGTTACAATGTGTGCTGATAGCACACATCACTATTTTTGAACATTATGTGAAATTTAGGTCCATTCTTTTATATATAAATATAGCTGTCATAGACTTTAAAGATCCACTAAGATTGTGGTAAACATATGGTGTCTAAACATACTGTTTTCTTAGTTTCTGAGTTTCTGCTCAACAGGTGAACTTCAGCTCTGCCATTTATTTTGACATGATTCATTTTTATTTCACTGTTGGTAAGGGATGCTTAAATTATAATCCCAATCTAAAAAATGATTTTGTAAAAAAAAGCATTGTGGGGTTCCTAATTAATTTCTGAGCCAGTAATTTGTGGTTCAAAACCGCTCTAATACATATTTCAAAAGAAGAGAGGGAAGGATTGTTCCTTCCCATTGCTCCTTGCGAATCTCTTTTTCCATTTTGCCTGTGTTTCTTATTACATAAGTTCTGCAAACTCAGCCTAGAGTCTAAAAGACAAAATAACTTCTTTCCTTTTCCTCACAGTTAGTTAAATAGGATTCACCAAACCAAAAGTTACATTAGTTTAAAATTTTTTTTCATATTTGTTTTATGAATCATTCACAGATTGTTTCTGACATTTTAAATGTAGTTTTTATCATTCTTGTTTGGACGGACTTTCTGATTTAGGGTCGGTTCATTGTGATTATTTAGTAATTTTCCTTGTGAGTTCCAGTGATATTGGCATTGCTCCAGAGCTCCATGTCTAACATTTTCTCATGGAAATAAGGCCAGTAATAAATTATTCTATGACATATTACTATCCTCTGCTTGGAATTCACGAGGCCTCATCTGGAGTACTACGTCCACCACTGGTCCCTGCAGTACAAGGGAGATAATGCAAATGCAGCAAAAGACTTCTGAGATGATTAAGGGGTTAGAGCACATGGTATTAGAAGACAGAAGAGGAAAGGGGATAAATACCCTTTGCTTAGAGGAGATTTATAGAGAAAAGAAAACCACATCCATCTCAGAGATCCTTCCTCAGTGCAAGGACAAGAAGCAATCTCCCCAGAGGAAATTCTTGCTGGGTATAAAGAAAAAGACACTTTCACAATTAACATTGTTAAGCCCAAGAACAGACACCTAGAGAGATCCTGGACATGGAAATTTAGAGAAATTAATTGGACACAGCACTGAGTAACTTTTTATAAGTTCAAAGTCAACTTTATTTTCACGACAGATTAGATGAGATGATCCCAAAAACTCCTTTCCAACCTAAATTATTTTGTGAGTCAAATGACTACTCTTTTAATTATTTTTTCCTCATATTTCCCTTATTTCAATCCCTATTTCCTTTCCTCTGTCCTTTCTCATTCCTTCTCATCTGGTTCTTCATTTGCTTCCTTCCTTTGTTACTCTTTGAAATTTTCATCAACAGCATTACTTCATTTTTCATTTTGCCTTTTTTGTTGTTTTTGTCATCTTTCTATAGCAATCTTTTTATGTGTAAAACCTCTATAGTGCAGGCAGGAAAGAAAACCATCCAGAGAAAAATACATGAAAAAAGTACAGGGAGACTGATTAAAAAATATACAGTTTTCTTATTCCCTTCAGTTGTGGATAGGCAACTTATACAATAGCCTATGGGTTCGGCTATTTCTCTTCAATTTTTCTTTTTCTCCTGTACTTAACAGATGCTGCTTTCTTGCCTTTGCTACCTTGAACCACTGTGCCCAATAGTCACAGTATCTGACCTCTGTATCCATCCTTACATTACTGTTATACCTTCTTCACTCAGCTTTTGTCTCTGTCTCCTTTCCTCTTCTGCTCCCCCTTTCTTGTCTTTCTTTTAAAGGCTTTCATTTTAAGTTTTCTTGCTCATCAAGTCAAATTTGTATCTATTTTCAGATATTTGTTTTCATCCAACCTTGCAGTAGTCAAAAATTCCAGTTAGCATTTGCAATTTTTCAACTAAATTCTCCCTATCAGAGTTTCCTTATGCGTCTAAGTGCTTTCCCAAAACCTTATGACACTTCCAAATGTGACTGTTTTTTCATGGGAAAAAATAAAATAAAATTGACTACATCTCTTGCACAAAACCATCTCTGCCAGATTTCAATGCATGACAGGGAAGACTAGAGCTTAAAAAAATTAAACCTTTAAAATGAAATAACTGTAATAATTTGTTACTAATAGCAAGACAACATATTTTCTCATTCTCAAAAATGACCAGAATGTATTTAGGGAAACCTCGTGAAGTGAAGTTGCCTCAAGGCAGACACCTGGCATGGGAAATTGGAGAAAGAGTAGTTAAACTATGTAAAGTCTATAAATAGTTGAAAACTGCCATTTTACATATGTAGATATTAAATCGAGGAGACATTTCTAATTTGGCTTATAATACATTGTTGCACAATTTTAATTTTTTCAAATGTAACAGGGTGGGCACATGTCAATATTAAGTCTTCATCAAAGTCTGAAAACAAAACTGTTAATTTTCTTTTTCTTAGTACTCTGATTCCATTCCAAATTCTGTTTTTATCTCCTTATTGCATGCGATAACCACATTTTTCTTTTAAATCCATTTGACTTCATTCCATCATCTGTCCTTTTTCTAATTAATTTGTACTGTGATCTTAATTTCAATTTTTTGTTAATATACAAAAATATCCACTAACATTAATGTCTTCTTTTCACCTTAGGTGATCCCATTATCTTCTGTACTGTAGTTATCACATGCAATAAGAATATAGTGCAATATTGCTATAGTCATTTTTCTTTTAGATAAAATTAACCAAATCAAATAATAAAATTCTACATTTTAAATGGCTTAAAACAGGCTCTACTGTTTAAGCTCTTATCAGCAAACTGCCTTTCTCTTTATTTCTTCTATTTCCTGGTATTAAAGTTCTGGCAAAATCAAGCACAAAATATGTATTACTGTATTTCTTACACTCTCTCTCTTTTCACATCACTGAGGATTTATCCTTTCAACACTGTACAAAATGCTTTAAAGTATTTCCAGGAAGCTTGTTTTCTGGCTTCAAGCTGAGTTTTGACCCTCAATTGGATTATATCTTAAATTTAAGACAAGGCAGTTGCATTCCAGCATTTTTGCTAGAGACTTACTAAATCCAGGTTCTCTTCTTTATCCCACCAAACATTGACTGTATCTATCTGTTTGCCAGACACCTAAGTGACAAAAATAATGAAAATGCTCCAAATACAGAAATTGGTGAGTGACCATATCACATTATTTAGAGTGTGGATACAGAATTTTCTCAATTATTATTGACTTTACAGAGATTTATTGAAGTGAAATTATCACTGAAGCTAATTGACCAAATCCTGAAAATACAGAACTTAGCCACAGAACTCTGTTATTATTTTATTTACAGTATGAAAATAAGAAAAAGGCTATATCATTTATCTAGAAATGAATGTCTGTGTATAATCCTGGCTGAAAAGAGTGTTTGTGTGCAGGTAAATATGTAGATAAATATATAGGCATGTATATGTATATGTCTAAAAAAATAGACATAATAAAAAATAATATAATTCCTATTTTCATATTTATGACCTATGAAAGTATATAACAGCGTAGAAACTGCTTATATCTCTCTTACAATCATAAAAAAGAGGTTTGAAACAAAGGGTTCAGGGGGATTAATCTACAATCACCTTGCCTTAGGAAGTATTAAAAAAAATACATTCAGAATCAGGATATGGCAGAGATGAATAATTTTGTGCTTTCTTCAAGATATGGATAGTACATGGACCTTGAGGGATGACTGCACTCTTATAATATGCTGACACCCTCCGCTAGAAAGACATTATTACACACTTTATAGGGAATCTTTGTTTTATTTTTAATACATCATTCCACATCTATGATGTTAGAAGAACTGATAAATTGTTCCATATTATGTTCAAATCCATATGAAAGCAGAGCACTGAGAGAGGCAAGGTTCAGAGGGAAAGGGTAGGCTCATAAGTAATACCAGCAATCCCAAAAATACTCAAATATTTCCCATTTTCAAGTAAAGTTGAGCAGCTAGAATATTAGTGAAACATACTGAAACTATTCAGTTTTCAATGTTTGTTGAATCTTAGAAAAAATACTCATAATAAAGTTTGAGCAAGTTTTCATAATTCTCTGCTCCTCAAAACACCCCTTTAAACTTCACAGAAAATACCTCAAAACAGCCCTTCATACAACATACCTATTCAGCAACAACTGAATTACAGCACTTCCTTCTGATGCTTTCTAAATAAAGTCCTTAAAAATTCTTGTCCACAAAATTCAACCAGCAAAGAATTAGTGTCACATGCCATCCTTGGAGCAAAAAAATGGAACCATAACTCCCTGTCATGTACAGCTGAAATCTGTTAAGATCTCAGCAAAGTATTTATGTCTCTGATGAACATGTCCTGTGCTCAATACAACAACAGGGGAAAAATTAGCAACAGAAACAAGACAGTTTCTCACAGCAGTTAAGAATATTAATTTAATATCTCTTAGGGACAACAATTTGCATGATACATCTTTTGCAGGCCAAAGAAACATGATTATTGGAGAAAGCCATGCAATCAGGCAGCAACTGTTCCATCCTGCAAAAGAGATTATGTTGTGGTTTTTTTTTTCCTATGAGTTTATTCAAACCTATTGTAAACTCTAAACCTATGATTTCTGTGTAGGGATTTTTCAAGCTCTGTAATTTCCAATTATTAATCTTCTATATTGTAATGAGCACAGAAAATTCCAGGGTTAATAGAATTTATTTAATATTACTTTGTTTGTTTTAACTTCTGTCTCCAATTGATGCAGAACCCCTCAAAACTATGAAGACTGCTCTCTGTCTCCTGAAAGAAAAAGAAAACTACAAACCATCCAAAAAGAATCTCAACTCTGACTTAAGCACTCAAAAATACAAAAGAGCAATTTACTTTAAGGGAGGAAAGAAGTCACTCACACAGGATAACACTATGGTCTGAAATCCTGGTAGCTTTTTGTTGTTGTTTTTCTTTATATACTTGAAAAACGGTCTAATGCATAAATCAGGGAAATCAAAGCTTACTATCTTGGGATATATTATTATGCACACTCCCAGACTCAAGTGGGTGCGCATTTGGTGCCCATTTGAAAGGGTGGGACTAGAAGGGAGATCAGAGACTAATGTTGCAGGACCACAGAAGTCAATAGAGACTCATGTGAACTTCAAAGGAGATATGTACCACCAGTACCCTGATTCTTAATTCAAGGATCAATCCACTCAGAAGCATCTTCTAAGCACACAGCCCTGCCTGTCTTTCAGGGGCCATTTTATAGAGACATTCAACCAACAAACATGAATCCACTGCCAAAGCTAAAATAGCCAGATTATTTTCCATTTTTCAACTAGATCAACAGCCTACCAAATAAGATCACAGTAGCAAGTCTTTCAACTGCCACTATGAACGAAAAGAAATAATTGATCTCCTAAATAAAAAGACCTCCACATGCATTGATTCTTCTATGCCTCAGTCTCTGCAGCATTTAAATTACAGCTTCTATTAGAGACAATGTTGTATTATGAGGAATCGGGGTGCTACTCATGAGCCCAGCTTGTCTTTTCCTCAGATCGTTAAATTAAATGTCTAGCCCCAAGGTGAAAGAATTTCACCTTATTCTTAACAGTCAAAAACTTACTCATCTTACAATTTAGATAAAAATTTTGAATATTAGAAATAGTGTTTGACAATATAGAAAAAAAAAAAAAGTTATATAAACCAACAGATCATTCAGTCTTTGGGTCTTTACTGACCTTACCAAGTTTTGCTAGTTTTATGACCTTCTCCTCATCTACTACAAATACAGTGTAAATACAGTGTTATTAGCAAGTCTAAGAACAAATACATACATAGATACAAGGCCAAAATAAAAATGTTCCATAGAGCAATCTATCTGTAATTATCTGACTAATGTGATTGAAAGTTCTGACAAACATGACAACTTTATGACAAAGAAGATATATTGCCCGTTTTCACGACTCTTTGTTGTCTGTGTACTTAGAATACACTGTGTAGAGGCAAAATCTGGACTAAAGTCCTGTAGGCAATTATTCCTAAAGCAAACGCTAAAATTTTCAGCAAACTGTAAATGGTGTAAAAACAGTTTCTGCAGACACCAATCCACAAACCAATTCCCACCTCTTCAAGGACAGAGCAATGGAGAAAATGCCAGTTGTCAAAATACTGAATAGCTTAGCCTATAAATTTACTACTTTCGTGACAGATTTCTCACCCTTACTTTACAGCTCAGAGCAGTTGACTGAAATGTTGGTGTATTTTATGTACCTGGAACTACAGGAATCTCTAGGTCTTCTGAACCCATAAGAAACAGTAGCCTCAATTGCAGTATTGGAATTAAGTCTTGGCCATGATGGAACAAGAATTAAAACCAATCTAACACACCTTGTCTTCCTTGTCCCCCCTTGCCACCCCAAATGTAATTTTTTAACACGAATGATTTATTCATAAATAGAAATAAGAAAAAAGCTTCTCATTTTCTAACCCACTTATAAATGGGTTGAAGTTCTGTCTCCTGCTTCTTTAGTTTCAATATTTTATGTCAGGCATTTTGTTACAGACTTCAATCGTGTGATACATGTCACTTGATCAGACATTGATTCCATAGGATAATAGCTAGAAACATTAGTTACTAGTCACCTCAAAGATTTGAGATGAAACTCCTCATTTCACCTACCTGTTCATTAAAGAATACAGACTACAATAGTCTGAGCCTCACCATTTTGCTGAACTATAATTTTATGTTTGGAATCATTCTTATGGGCCTGAAAAGCTCTTGCTGAATTTGGTCTTATTACTACACTCACCTGTGGTGCAACTATCCAATCTGAACACAACAATTTACTCTTGAATTTACTTGCATTTTTTTAAAAATATATTTTACATATTTGTATTTTATATTTTTATTTCATCTGTTTTCAAAGTCTGCACATTTCTCACCCATTTAGATTTGTTAGTCTTTTTTGTTTTATTTTAACCAGGAACTGAATGAGATACAGATATGCACCTTAAAGGAGTAATGAAAATGTCCTTTGTAGTAGTCAGTTCCAAGTATACAGGGTGTGATTAAGCACATCTGTAACTTTCTTTTGGACTATAGCTTTAGTAGGAAAACAAACGAGTATTAGCTGAGATCATTTATACAGCATGATCCATTAAATGGTCTTTCTTATAGGTAGATCAGATCACTCCTTATATTCATTATTCTCTCAGTCACTAATTGCCTGTTGCCTAGACAAGGTAGGAACCTACTTGCTTTGCAAGTCAGTTATGTTTTGCCTTTTCCCATGCTGTCTGAGATGTTTTTTGTATTGTCTTTGTAAACAATGGGAGAAGTTTAATTTCACACAACATTGTATTAAAACCAGCTCCAAACTGTCATGGCAAGCAATTTCATAATGCTTTTCATTGTTTTTGCTTATGATGTCTTGAGGATTTTTTTAACATAGCTTTAATTAAGTGAATAATTTGAATGTTAATCTCATGTATAAAAATCTTTAATAAAATATATAAACTGGTAATATTCTCTGCAAGTTCCAGAGCAAAATCAGTTGCATTAGTAAAGAAATAACTACTGGTATGTTTTTCTGAAAAGAACATTATATTACAAAAAAAAACCCCAAAGTAGTCCCTATTGGAGTATTAGAAAGTCATATGGGTTTTATTTTTGGTTCCTATGAATAAAGCATTTATGGCATCATAAGAACTGCTTAATGAATGTACTGGCTGGTAATACCCCACAGGGCGTACTTCATTCTCTTGTTATTATTGCTTTTGTCTCTGCAGATAATTCTACAAGCTCATTGTTAAAAAAGCAGAACTGTTACTGATCATGTATGTTTATCAAAAGTGGCTGGTTATGGAGAACACCAGTGGCTTGAATAATTAAAATTTATCTAGACATTTTACATATAATAACAGACAAATAAGAATTGATGACTGTTGGGATTTTCTCTGTTACGTATACTATGCTTGATAATATATTGATATGCATTGAAACAACGTTATACCTGCTCCTTTAATGTTCCTGGAGATGATCTGAAGCTCATGTTCTTAGAGTTTCCGCAAATTAGTAATTTATGATGACTGGCTACTTTTGATCTCTCAGAAGTCAATTGCTAAACCCAGTAACCTTAAATAGTTAAGAATATTTTATTCTGTCTTTCTTGAAGGAATTCTGTTTCTTTTTAGTTCTAATATATTACATTGCAATTTAATAGCTTTAAAGCATGCTTAATTCTGGACTAATTTTCTACATGTGTATTATCAAGCAGAACAGATCAATGGGAGCAATTCTACAGAGTGAAACCAATGCTACTGATGATATACATATAGTATAGTATAGTATATATATTTATATATGTATATGTATATATATAGTGTGGTTGGGTTTTTTTATCTGTGTGAGGTTTTAAGGTTTTTTTTGTGCTCTTTATTTTTAAATTTTTTTTAAATTTTATTTTCAGAGGAGCTCCAATCTGATTCAGTAGACTGAAGTAGTAGTGGGAGTATCCTAGATGCACCTCTGAATCACATCTTCCCATTTACCTCTCATCAGAAATGTGTCAAGTTCATGCACTTCAAGATTGATTCACACTGTGGAATGAGAGGAAGCACAAGAAGTAGGGATGATCATGAAATATGCTTAAAAAATGCATACAGGATCCAAATTCTAGCACTAAAGCAGTTGCCCCTACATAGGACCAATTCAGGCAAATGATATTAAAAAGTGTATTGTGATTTTATGTGAAAAAAAATTATATTGCACATCTCACAGTAGTTGGAGGAAAGACACATTTTTGCTCATGCAAGATCACATTGTAAAATACAGGGACATGTTCTGACCTTGAAAGCCAGGGTCTACCTTGCTTACATGTAAAAGGGAACTCTAACAAAATGCAGTGAATGGAGAGAAATTTGCACTGAATAATTCTGCCTTGCCGCCTTCTTTCCATTGGAGCATTTCCCAGATCCTTTCCCTAGGAACTGGCTGATGCAGGAGAGACAGCTCCAGTGCTGGCGAGATCATGGCAAAAAGGGTTTTTTCCTGAGCTTTTGAGAGGCTGGGGCAGCAGCAGGGAGTCAGCAGCTGACACGAAGGCGGCTGAAGAGGCAGGGGAGTGCAAGCAAACCAGAGCACAGCAAACAGGATGGGGCATGTCAGCCAAGGTGCCACAATTCGTGTGAGAAGAGGGCACAAGAAACTCAAGAGGAGAGCTCAGCCATGATTTCTGCTGAAGAGCCACAGAAAGCTGAGACTTCTACACTTACAGAGTGTAGACCCACAGAGCTCCACTGGAGCAGGGAGTGCTTTAACTTCTTATGGCTAATGGATAGTATAAGAAATGACAGCTGTGTGAGGTGGACCAAATGGATCTACTCAGCCTGGTGGCAAAACTGAAAAAGGAAGTAGAAAGTCAGTGGAGTATCAGGGACTGTGAGAAAGAGAGAGATTGGTAGAATCAGGGTCTGAACTTTGATGTTGTCCCTCATGACATCTTGGTCTCAAAATTGGAAAGACACGGATTTGATGGATGGACCACTCGGATCAGGAACTGGCTGGATGACCATACTCAATAGGTTGTTATCAATGCCTTAGTGTCCAAGTGGAAGCCAGTGATGAATGGTGTTCCGCAGGGGTCAGTACTGGGACCAGTGCTGTTTAACATCTTTGCCAGAGGCAGGGGCAGTGGGATTGATTGCACCCTCAGAAAGTTTGACAACAACACCAAGCTGTGTGTTGCAGTAGACATGCTGGATGAAAAGGATGCTATCCAGAGGGACCTGGAAAGGCTTGAGAGGCGGACATATGCAAACCTCATGAAGCTCAACAAGGTCAAGTGTGAGGTCCTGCACCTCTGTCATGGCAATCCCAGGCACAAAGGAGGAGATCTTAGGGGTGTTGGTGGATGAGACACTTGACATGAGCAGGCAATGCACGCTGACAGCCCAGAAACGAAACCGCATCCTGGGCTGCATCAAAAGAAGTGTGGCCAGCAGGTCAAGGGAGGTGATTCTGCCACTCTGCTCTTGTAAGACCCCACCTGGACTACTGTGACCAGCTTTGGAGTCCTCAACACAGGAAGAGCATCAACCTGTTAGAACAGGTCTGGCAGAGGGCCACAAAGATGATCAGAGGGTTGGAGGACTTTTATGAAGACAGGCTGAGAGAGTTGTGTTTTTTCAGCCTGGAGACGAGAAGGCTCTAGGGAGACCATATAGCTGCCTTTAGTACCTGAAGGGAGCCTACAGAAAAAATGAGAAGGGACTCTTTATGAGGAAGTGTAGTTATGGGACAAACAGTAATGGTTTTAAACTGAAAGAGGTGAAGTTTAGATTAGATACTAGGAAGAAATTTTTCACTGTTCAGGTGGTGAGACACTGTCCCATGTTGCCCAGAGAAGCTGTTGATGCCCCATCCCTGGAAGTGTTCAAGGCCAGGCTGGATGGGGATTTGAGAAACCTGCCCTACTGAGAGATATTCTTGCCCATGGCAGGGTGAATGGAACTTGATGATCTTTATGGTCCCTTCCAACTCTAACCATTCTATGATTCTATGATTGCAGACTTCTTTCTATAGAGATTTTTCTGTCCATACTAAATTCTCCATTTATCTTAAGGCACTTTAAAATTGCTTTGAAGTGCATGGGGAAAATCTCATTCAAAGCACTTAGTGCTGACTAGTTGTCTATNTTTTTTTGTGCTCTTTATTTTTAAATTTTTTTTAAATTTTATTTTCAGAGGAGCTCCAATCTGATTCAGTAGACTGAAGTAGTAGTGGGAGTATCCTAGATGCACCTCTGAATCACATCTTCCCATTTACCTCTCATCAGAAATGTGTCAAGTTCATGCACTTCAAGATTGATTCACACTGTGGAATGAGAGGAAGCACAAGAAGTAGGGATGATCATGAAATATGCTTAAAAAATGCATACAGGATCCAAATTCTAGCACTAAAGCAGTTGCCCCTACATAGGACCAATTCAGGCAAATGATATTAAAAAGTGTATTGTGATTTTATGTGAAAAAAAATTATATTGCACATCTCACAGTAGTTGGAGGAAAGACACATTTTTGCTCATGCAAGATCACATTGTAAAATACAGGGACATGTTCTGACCTTGAAAGCCAGGGTCTACCTTGCTTACATGTAAAAGGGAACTCTAACAAAATGCAGTGAATGGAGAGAAATTTGCACTGAATAATTCTGCCTTGCCGCCTTCTTTCCATTGGAGCATTTCCCAGATCCTTTCCCTAGGAACTGGCTGATGCAGGAGAGACAGCTCCAGTGCTGGCGAGATCATGGCAAAAAGGGTTTTTTCCTGAGCTTTTGAGAGGCTGGGGCAGCAGCAGGGAGTCAGCAGCTGACACGAAGGCGGCTGAAGAGGCAGGGGAGTGCAAGCAAACCAGAGCACAGCAAACAGGATGGGGCATGTCAGCCAAGGTGCCACAATTCGTGTGAGAAGAGGGCACAAGAAACTCAAGAGGAGAGCTCAGCCATGATTTCTGCTGAAGAGCCACAGAAAGCTGAGACTTCTACACTTACAGAGTGTAGACCCACAGAGCTCCACTGGAGCAGGGAGTGCTTTAACTTCTTATGGCTAATGGATAGTATAAGAAATGACAGCTGTGTGAGGTGGACCAAATGGATCTACTCAGCCTGGTGGCAAAACTGAAAAAGGAAGTAGAAAGTCAGTGGAGTATCAGGGACTGTGAGAAAGAGAGAGATTGGTAGAATCAGGGTCTGAACTTTGATGTTGTCCCTCATGACATCTTGGTCTCAAAATTGGAAAGACACGGATTTGATGGATGGACCACTCGGATCAGGAACTGGCTGGATGACCATACTCAATAGGTTGTTATCAATGCCTTAGTGTCCAAGTGGAAGCCAGTGATGAATGGTGTTCCGCAGGGGTCAGTACTGGGACCAGTGCTGTTTAACATCTTTGCCAGAGGCAGGGGCAGTGGGATTGATTGCACCCTCAGAAAGTTTGACAACAACACCAAGCTGTGTGTTGCAGTAGACATGCTGGATGAAAAGGATGCTATCCAGAGGGACCTGGAAAGGCTTGAGAGGCGGACATATGCAAACCTCATGAAGCTCAACAAGGTCAAGTGTGAGGTCCTGCACCTCTGTCATGGCAATCCCAGGCACAAAGGAGGAGATCTTAGGGGTGTTGGTGGATGAGACACTTGACATGAGCAGGCAATGCACGCTGACAGCCCAGAAACGAAACCGCATCCTGGGCTGCATCAAAAGAAGTGTGGCCAGCAGGTCAAGGGAGGTGATTCTGCCACTCTGCTCTTGTAAGACCCCACCTGGACTACTGTGACCAGCTTTGGAGTCCTCAACACAGGAAGAGCATCAACCTGTTAGAACAGGTCTGGCAGAGGGCCACAAAGATGATCAGAGGGTTGGAGGACTTTTATGAAGACAGGCTGAGAGAGTTGTGTTTTTTCAGCCTGGAGACGAGAAGGCTCTAGGGAGACCATATAGCTGCCTTTAGTACCTGAAGGGAGCCTACAGAAAAAATGAGAAGGGACTCTTTATGAGGAAGTGTAGTTATGGGACAAACAGTAATGGTTTTAAACTGAAAGAGGTGAAGTTTAGATTAGATACTAGGAAGAAATTTTTCACTGTTCAGGTGGTGAGACACTGTCCCATNAACAGGTCTGGCAGAGGGCCACAAAGATGATCAGAGGGTTGGAGGACTTTTATGAAGACAGGCTGAGAGAGTTGTGTTTTTTCAGCCTGGAGACGAGAAGGCTCTAGGGAGACCATATAGCTGCCTTTAGTACCTGAAGGGAGCCTACAGAAAAAATGAGAAGGGACTCTTTATGAGGAAGTGTAGTTATGGGACAAACAGTAATGGTTTTAAACTGAAAGAGGTGAAGTTTAGATTAGATACTAGGAAGAAATTTTTCACTGTTCAGGTGGTGAGACACTGTCCCATGTTGCCCAGAGAAGCTGTTGATGCCCCATCCCTGGAAGTGTTCAAGGCCAGGCTGGATGGGGATTTGAGAAACCTGCCCTACTGAGAGATATTCTTGCCCATGGCAGGGTGAATGGAACTTGATGATCTTTATGGTCCCTTCCAACTCTAACCATTCTATGATTCTATGATTGCAGACTTCTTTCTATAGAGATTTTTCTGTCCATACTAAATTCTCCATTTATCTTAAGGCACTTTAAAATTGCTTTGAAGTGCATGGGGAAAATCTCATTCAAAGCACTTAGTGCTGACTAGTTGTCTATGTCATTAATTTATTCCCTCACATTTTTTTCTTGGAGGTACTCTTTCCAACACACAGTTTCTTTTTGTTTGTTGTTTTTTCATTATATCTTGAGACTCTAGATTCCCATAGCAAAAAAATTTATCTATTCCTCCTAGCTTTTATGACTTATGACATCTATCAGACATATTGAATGGAACCGAAGGCTCTACCTGTTCTTTCAGTCTCTTGATCTAGTGACTGCTGGGCACTGGAGATGATATGCATGATTCGTACAAGTGTATTCTCCCTGTCCCATCTAAAATGACCTTGAACAGCAATAATCCTCCTCCAAAGCATAAAAAAATAATGTTTTTAGTCCATTTCCATAGTTAAATAACAGCTATGCTTTCCTATATTACTTCTGCTGACTAGACTATTAGCTAATTTCTTAATGTAATTTTCACTTTGCTCTTTCCATTTTCTTTTTCCTTTTTTTTATTTTTATTTTCTGAAAGTGTTCATGACTCAAAAGTACTGCTTTCTTCCTTATTTCCTTAGCAGAAAAGTTTTTTTCCAATTCTCCTAATAAACTGTTTCCTTTCATCTTTTGTATTTATTCCCATTCTATTATTAAATACAATTAAGTTAATGAAGTTAACTGTAATGTCCTGCTCACTCACAGGTTGCATGGAAAACCTATTGCCATGCTTGATTATTCTCCTGGTAAAAGGTTATTTTTTCTCTATTTTAATATATGGAATCATAGAATTGCCTAGGTTGGAAGAAACCTAGTCCAAGCATCAACCTCACACTGACAAAAGCCATCACTAAATCATACTGTTGAGTGCTGTGTCTACCCATTTTTCAAATACCTCCAGGGATGGTGACAACCACTTCCTTGGGCAGCCCATTCCAATGTTTAATAACCCTTTCAGTGTAAAATTTTTTCCTGATATCCAATCTAAATCTCCCCTGGTGCAATTTGAGTTCAAACAGAGTTTCAACATACCCTTTATTTTTATCATTGTTTTTTGTTCTCCTCTGTCAATCTCTATGAATAATCTGTCTTCTCTGTTGCCTCCCATAGGTAGAGAAATATTTCATTAAAATATTTCCGTCAAATATCAGATGGGACTGTTTTGATGATGCTTTTTTTCTTTTTTTTTTAAGCACTTTACAAAAACAATTATGTAACTGTCTAATAAACTTTTTCCTTTCAAATTTATGGAAAGGCACAAGACAACATTAGGAAAGTTTTTCTGAATCTTCTTGTTTATCTAGTATTTAATTTTTTTTGTTCCACATAGGAGTGGAAACAGTAATACTTTTTCATGACTACCTACAGTGCAATGTGTTTAAAAAGTTATGTGCACAGAATAGATGTGTAAACTGCTTGGAAATCAGGAATCCCATCACTTGTTACTTTTTCTTTTCGTGTGTGAGACTCCTCTACTCTGTCTCATCATAGTGTGTCTCCTATCATTCATGTTAAACATAGTTTCTTATTTTTCATACCATAATATGGAGAATAGCGTAAAACTTCTACTAGCAGTAATGTGGTAAAACCTTCTCGTGTAAGAGAAGCAAATATGAAGTTTCAACACAGTTTCAATTGAGGTCATATCTGTGGCAGGCCACAGGGCATACAGTGTAATTGAGAAAACAGCATCAGCAGTGTTTCTGTTTGTTTGTAGATAGGAAGAACTCTTTTCCTTTCCCCTCCCCTCCCTGTAGTAGCAGGGATTTTATTTAGCTGGTTTGCTGTAACACAATAAATTATGCTTTCATGCTCCAAAATTTGTTCTTTTAAAAAATATATTTTGGAATAGTTAATCACAAATGTGTTCTTTAAATTGTACTGATTGGAAGATACTTAGTACCAGTGAGCCTCTCTCATTGCCAGGAAGAGCCGAAATTTCAGGTTGGTGTCTATCTAAAGGACAACATAGCACAGATGAGTTCAGTTGGACATTGATCACATTCAAACATGCAATGAGAGATGTGTGGTACTCTGGCCAAATCTGGAAGAACACCACCGAGTTCTTGACATTTATGTCAAGGGCCTATTTAATATAATTGATGAACCACTCATCAATTTTTTTTGGTTTGTTTTTTGTTTTGTTCTCCTTTTTTGACCGCTCTTTCAAGAACATATGTCCATTCAAAATGCAAACACACACACATGTATATTGACACAGAAATACTTGGTTGTATACATCTCATTTGAAAGATAAGCAGAGTTACATTTGAAATTAGTGTGAGAGTATCTCTGGAAACTTGCGTATCATTCAATTACAGAGCCAGTACAGTGTTCCTATACATTAGAGCAGAAATATTAGGATCAGTTACTGTGTGAACAATTTACCAGCAAATGCAAGGACTGAAATATATCCTATTAAACAGTTCCTTCAGTAGCCTGCATAAATCATAGCCTCTTTGTGTACATGTTGATGAGAACAAACATCTCAATTTGCTGTATTAACAGCTAGTTGTCAGCTGTTCACTCCATTTTCTTGAGTCAGTGTTTCACAGCAGACTTTCAAATTATTTTCTTCAGTTGTCCTCTTGTGACTCTTTGGAGCCTGAGGTAGTGAACTATACATATTCGTCCTTTACTACAATAACATAACTTGCTGGAAGACTGCATTCCTCCAGCATACAGAGCCATCCTTCCACGTTTTCTTTATCTCTTAGACAAATTATACCCACCTCAGAGGAGACTGCAGTTATGAAAAATATCCCAGAAAGTTTTTAGATGATCTTTGGTGGTGACCTGAAAGTAAACAACAAATATTTATCAAACTTTACAGTTTTCTTCCTGTGTTTCTCATAGCTATTTTTCAGTGAATCTTTTTCATGAGTTTACTGTCATAAAGATGCTGATCTGTGGGTGTTAGGAATATAGCTTCTACTTAAACTCTGTGCCTGTTGATGTCTCATCCTGGGAGGCTGACAAACACCACCAACAAGTGTAGGAGCACAGATTGAAAGGGAAATTTATGAAGGTGCGCTGCCTAAGCAGTGTTAGCAAAGGGAAACTCTTTTGCATGTAATGATATCTAAGGAGTGTGTATATGAGTTAAGATAAATTACAGCAGACCTTATTAATGAGACCACAGTGGCAGGGTAACAGCATCCTGTATAGGGAGGATATTCACAACTAATGCTGCTCTCCAAGAGGCTTTGGTGAGCCTGCCACTCTGCTGGTCAATCACTCTTTGGCTGTAAGGAAGGGAATCTGGAGGCCCTAGCTTAGGTAATCTGTGCATCATTATTCATTTTGGCTAAACAAGTGAGCTAAAAGCAGTCACCAACAGGGAGTAGCTTTGTAACACCAAAAAATAAAATAAAAAAAACAACCAAAAAAACCCCTAACCAAAACCAAAGGAAAAAACTAAAAGAAGATCATAACTAAATGCCAGCATAAACTTGGAACAAAAGGTTAGAACACTTTAATTTTAGAAATTTTCTTTTAGTTTTAAGTTTGGACATGTTTTCATATTGCAGCATGTTGTATGCTTAAATCCAACTAGTAAAGTGGGTACAGCGTGTTGAGAGATAGACATGGAAAGACCTCAAGATCATTTTAACCAGATATAAATTAGAAATATATATTAAAAAAATAAAATTAAAGACAATGTCCAAAAATACCCGAAATTATTCAATTATTCTTTTTCTTCTTTTTCTTCTTTTTCTTTTTTTCTTTTTTTTTCTTTTTTTCTTTTCTTTTTTTTTTTTTTTTAATCTAAATCAGCAGGGCAATATTCTTATTGATCAACATGGGATATCCTGTAACAGCAAAGATCTGCGATACCAAAGTTTTCATCTGGTGTTTCTTCTTCCCTGTAGTTGGTGATCAAGGACTACATCTCTTCAGATGCTTTACAGGTAGAACTTTGCCAACAGAAGTTGGTAGCTTAGACTTGGCCATAATTACCTGATGGTATCCCCATTAAGTGGAATTACCACCCCCATTAAACAGCAGTTATTGCTATTAGGTATCATTAGTCTTAAATTGCTTCCTTGGGAAACATCTCAATTAAGCAAATTTCCCTGTTAAGTGCATCCTGATTAGCTGAAGTGCACCATACTGCTTTGTTTCTTTATGTAGCCACTTCAGTAGCCTTCATTCCTCATGTACAACCTGCAAACAAATTAAGTCTAGCCTTTCTAAGACTTATGAGAAAAGTGCACCAAATTGAAGTACTGACTGCAAAAGACCCTAATTTTTGCTGTCTTGCAACATACTATTCGTTGTATTTGAAATTCAAGTTCCACTCTTGTGAGGTGTTGAAGGTGTTAATATTTTTTTTAATTGATTTTCAGAATTGTATATTCACTTTAATTAGTGATTTTAATTCTCTGTTACAGAGTGAGGGCACATTCCAATTTCTGAAGGCTGTGAATAATGGTCATGCAAAACAATGAGTGATGTAATTTTACTTTCTAACATATTTTTAGACAAATGTATAAAAAATAATTCTACTGCAATAATGATGTAATTTTTCCTCCTCTGGATTGTTTGTTCTATTGAGGTCAGAGGCAATGGTTTTAAAAACAATAGAGCAATGGATCTCAACACTTGTTTGTTGAAAGAGCTGGTTAGAGGTGAAAATACAGCTAGATGTAGTTATTGTGGTCATCAATTCAGAGTTCAGTTTTTAATGGTTAGCATAGTCCTGAATGATGCTGGGGGGGAAAAAAAAAAAAAAAAAAAAAAGAAGAATAATGTGCCTTCAAGACACATTAAAACCAGAATAGCATTATTTTAAGAAGTTATTTCTTGTTTTTAAAGTTAAAATTATTTGCTTATGTAGAAATTTTTTGTAAATACAAATTATACGAATTAAAAAATTAAGGCATATTAATAAGTCACATATTGAAAATTAACCTATTTTCTTTCTCCTTGTAAGAATAGCTTTCCAAAGTAGTTGAAGTTCTTTCTTAATACTAAATAAAATTTTGATTATAATTTCTTGTAATCTCTCTTGTCACTGAATTCAACTCAAAGGCACCATACCAGTACAATTTCTTAAATGCAGTCATGCAGAAAAAAAGAAAATGTCAAATGTACTTATTCAATTCTTGCAGTGATTCCTTGGGATGCTGGTTGTCAACCTAGAAATGCTAAGTAATTTGATCTTTTTGATTTCTGAGGTTTTGCAATGGTGAGCACACACATATGCACATACTTCTGAGGATATCTGGGAATGGTGTCTATTAAGCATTCCCTCTTCCTTGCTGGGAAGCTGACAAGGTAGTCAATATTTTCCATGAGAAGACTTTTCAGGATGGTGGTTTCCATATTTTCGTAACAGAACTGTATTTTATCTGGCTATTTTCATAAGTCTTCCTAGACATGTTTAATGCAGTCTAATACAACTTTGAAGATTTTTCACGCTAAAAGTCAGGAGGTACCATTGCAGACATGTCTTCCTGTGCAATAAAGCAGATGGCAAGGTGTCCATAAAAAGAAATTCCTTTTTAAAGAAAAATGGGATTAAAAGTAAACACACACCTGATTTTAAAATTGGTGGCAACTAGAAGCTCATTGCAAAACACAATAAAATGTCCAAGTGGCTTCACTCTTCCAAAGGAACATAAACTAATATGCATGTAGTTTTGACTGGAATTTATTTCCCTTCCATTTCCACTCCCTGTTTTTGTTTACCAAACTGAAGGTATTGTATCCCATATTTGAAGGCTGTACAAATACTCCCTGATTTCTGTCATCTGCTTGATCTCCTTGAGTCTCCAAAGTATATTTTAAATTTTTTTAATAACTGTCGTAACTGTTTGAATTCTTTCCAATATTCTGCAGTATATCCAGTGATATATATTGTAGTGTATAATGAAAAACAAAAAGAAAAAATGTTTTTCCTTCCATCTACAAAGAATATGTGTCTTACATTCTTTGTTCCCAGCTGTCATGTGTTCTAGGTCGTAGAATATAGGAACCAGTTTAAAGTCTTTCTGCAGTGTAAATGAAACTGAGATAAGGAACATTGTGATAAATATGCACAACAGTCACCTTGTGATACCCATGCAAGGACTGAAGCTTTACCTCGACCACCCAACACTCATCTATCTGGATCTGACCAAAACTTTGTATGCAAAGACTGTTTACTTTTATTTTCCTGGATGACCAGCCTTGTACTAATACTGAATGTTGTTTGGCTCAAACTTCTATCAAGTCTGCAGTCATAGGACATAATAAGAAAAATCCTATAATCGGAGAAAAAGTAACACTCAGTAAAAGAGGTAGAACAGAATGCAGTGAAATGACCTTCAGTGGTAGCTGGAGGTTCTGTTTCTGTACACTGGAAAAGGAAGAAAGATTCCTCCTCTAGCTTACACTTTTAGTTCTTCTGTTCTTGTGCAGTATACACATTTTCTTGGATAAAAGCTTTTCTGCTTGAATAAATGAGAAGAATGGCTGTACCATGTAAAGAGATGTGGAAGTTATTTTGAAACTACAAAGAAAGCTCACAGTTCACTGTTCCCTCAAACAAATGAAAATCCAGAGATTTCTCATAAATAGAGACATAAGTCCATGGTATTGATTGTTAGGGGAATACACAGATATCAACTTGCATTGATCAAATGCCCATTTCTGTATAGTATTAATCATTTCTCATTGAAAGCTGTAAGTTGCTATATGTCATTTTAGGACTCTATAAAGCCTACATGCTTTCTACAAAATTTATTAGAAGTTTACAGAAGTTGGCTTCTTAAAGAAGAATGTACTAGGGAAAGCTTCTTTGATCAGTGAAAAAGTGGGTTAGTCAGACCATGGCTTCTTGTTCTGCCCTCAAATATCCATGTCCTGTCATGAGCACCGAGGAGTTTAGCATGTCTAATATGTATTTGCATTCTGGTGCTAGTGTCATCACAGCTCTCTGGGGGATCCTTATTCCACTACCCAGTGAGATTTGCCTGAAATCCACGGCTACTACCTGCTTTTACAAGTACTATTTGTACTACAACTACTAAGTACTACAACTAAGTACTACAACTACTTTTTATTTCTTGACATTTCAGTGAGATAAAGTTGGGCGATGTTGTGATATGTCCAAGAAAATGAGAAAAAGAAGGGGTGGATTTAGAAAGCAAAGGTGCTGATGAAAAGTGAGTGCATTCTTGCATGTTAGGCATGTTAGGCTACAACTGTCACTTTAAAATTGAGTTTGCTGCTGTGTCCCCAGGGAGGGGAAAATTACACCTTTGGTTTTAGAGTGGCAACTGAATTTGTGGATGATTTCAGCCCATGAACATTACCTCGAATTTCTAACCAGAGTGTTTACATAACAAAATCACTTATTTTATATGTTTAATGTTGGTCAATTTCAGTTTCTTTGACTGATTTTGTATAAGTATTTAATTCTGTATTTTCACTCCAGAGGGGAATAAAAGAAAATGCTGTATGTTTCATTTTTGTGGAATGAATCAACAATATATTTTGCATGGAATTTTCTTTAGGTTTAAAGTTTAGACTTTTCTTAGTTTTGTCAGTATACTCAGCACTATAACCAAAAGTTCATTTAACAACAATTTTATTGAGCATTTGTAGACAGTATCTACTGGGTTTACTTGCACTTCCAGGGGTAGTTATACCTTTTCTTTCTGTATAACCTTTCCACAGCGTACTAAGACATCTTTCTTTTCTTTTTTTTTTTTCTTTCCTTATTTAATATATCTTTATTTAATAACTTGTCAATTGAGGAAAATCACAGATTGAATATTAAATTTTCCACTTTTCTCTCACAATTTGCCCTCCTCAAAAACCTCCTAAAACTGGATAGATGTGACAGAAAGGCTGGAAGTTATGCATTTGAAACTGTCACTCTGCTGTGCTATAGTAAAATGTCCATGAATGTGGTTCTGGTATATATTTAAAGACAGACTTTGCTACCTCTGCTTATTTGGAATAATAACTTTGCTTTGCAGCCGATCTCATATAAGTTAATGGGGCTTCTTGTAGGATTAGACACTGTTTAACAAAATACGATCAGTATTTCATGGTTATTGAGGTTAATAAAAAATTCATTAACCATAGAATGGAAATTAAAGTACTGACATAGATTAGGAACTGTGTAAAACAGAATCCTAAGATCTGGGGGAGAGCTGGGAAGTGGGGAGAGGAACACCTAAAAAACACCGCCCCCCCAAAAAGCCTTTCCATAAAACCAAAAACTGAAAAAGATTGTTGAAAGAATCTCCTGCTGGCCTAGCTTGGAGGCAGAACTGGGAACATCAGGAAAAATCCTCTGAGTTGTTGCATGCCTATTACTTGGGCAGATACATCAACATCATTGTACATCACACAGTCAAAATATTAGCTCACCATGGGACAGTAGCTCAAGTCAACAAAAAATTGCGAAGCATGGATAGCGTGCAAGAAAAGAACTGAAAACTGCATTATTATAAATCACTGTCCAAAATGCCTTTTAAGAATCTGGGATAGTATCTCAGTGAAGATAATACAATAGCAGAAATCACTATTCTACGATAAATGTAAATATAAAAGCAGTAGCTGTAGTAGAGAAATTTTCATATTCTCTCATCCAATGAGTCTAAATAAAGGGAAGTGAAAGGCAAAGGATTCTGCTAATTAACTACGTGAACATACATTGTGCTGCACTGAGAGGTAGCACAATGAATCCGTACCCTCTGACACAAGAAGCTTGATTCAGTTGCTCAAAGGAGCCACTGCAAAGCTAGGATACCTGAGATATTGACGTGAGACCAGCAGGGGTCATGGGGTTCTGTGAGAACCAGGAGTGGCAGCTGGAAACTAGGCAAGATATCTTACAGTATCCAAATTGACAATAGTTGTTCAGGTGTACATACTGAATGTAACTGAATGCAGAAAGCTCTCATCAGGAAAATATGCCCTCTGGTTCAAAAATAGGGCTAGTTCTCATCTGAAAGAAGTAATATAAAGTGAGAAAAGTCCGACATACCATTTACATTTAAAATGAAAGTGTATCTTTATTAAGGAGATATAGGTTTTTTTCTTCTATATGTAACTAAGCACTTAACCAACAAGCCAATTTGGTTTTAAAATTTAGTCAGAACTTCAAAAAAGAAAGTAATTACTTTATGTGTTAATTAGGAGGAAAAAAACCAAGACATGAATCTCGCTTTTAGATTTTTGACATGAGTGAAGCATTATGTTAATCTACTCTTGACCTTTATATCAAAAATCATGGAAATACTTTGAGATCTCGACTTTCTAAATGGTTGGGAAATGTGCATAAATATTAGTCCAGTCATCTGGAGTCTGACATTTACTTGTTGACAAATGAAAAGGAAAAAAAAAGCTGGTGTGTACATTTTCTTCCTTTTAATTTAATTTTTCATTTCAGGCACATGAAGATATATTTATAAGTAATTCAAAAGTAGGAAGGAGCAGAATTGTGCCAACTACACATTGCTCATATATGAGGTACACATTTTAAAGACTTAACAGATGCAGTTATTTTTCCACATAACTTTAAGTATTTTGCAGTTATTTTTCTACATAGTTTTAAGAATTTTGCAGGTTTGAAATAATGAAGAATCAAGGGGCCATAATGATTCCAAAAGTGTAATTTTAATATGTAATTAATTGTGCCATGGAACTTTTCACACTTAGAAGGTTATTCTCAATTAAACCCTTTAATCTGAAATGTGATCCAGAAGTGCCAAAGAACAGACAGCTCTCCCTTGAGTACCCTTTCTTTGTAACATTTCTGAAAGTATAATGTTTCTTAAAAATCAGCAAAATAACCTCTGATTTCAGGTAATAGAACAGGAAACTTCTGTCCCTGCTTTGTTCCCTTGCTATTGTTCAAGATTCAAATATCAGTATTTATATTAATATATTTATTTTTGAGAGAAGCATGGATTTCCTAACCCTTTTGGGAGGAGTTTATGATTTTCCACCAGTTGAAAATGTTATTTTGGAGGAAAAATGAATATTCATAGTTTGTTACTGGGTATTATGACTCCATATTATTACAAAATGAAGTAATTTTTTTATAGTGGATTTCTTTTCTTTATTAGATGAAACAGTACATTATTGATAGACCAATTAATATGTCTCACATTTGAAACACTATGCAACTAGGCCCTCTGGGAAACCTCTACTTATTTACAGTTGAAATGATCTGGAAATAAAATTCAATATATTAAACGGAGAGAGAACATTGAAATGACAGCCTCAGACTATATAGATTTTTGGATTTAATCTCTCAGGTCTATAAAACAATTAAAAAAACAGTGATGTGGGCCTCCCTTTGTACTAATAGGAACAGCTATGCTATCATCAGTGAGATATTTTTGGTTTATACTAGTTTTGGGCCTGGGTTACTCTTTTACTTACATTGCAAATCTGAGATAACTACATCTAAGGAAAAAAAAATGCAAACCTATACCTTCTCTAACAGGTAGTAAGAGAAATGGGAGATGAAGTAATACACACTAAAAACAGGGTTTCCTGTGTTTAAGACTTAGTATTCAAGGCCAAGCTTCTAATATTTTTGCAAGAGTTTAATTTCCTGTCAGATATTTCCTGATAAATTGTTATGAGAATATAAAAAAATACTCCATTGAAAAAAAGGTCTGGGGTTTGGGGGGCAGGAAGGACAAAGAGCATAAATTTGGGGAAGAAGCAGTGGGTAGGAACAGTAAAGGGAAGAGGATGGCAAAATGTCAGGGTATGATTAGGGTGTCAGAGCAACACATACAGAGCTTAAAATGAGGCATCAGGATGATGTTATGCAGAAACCAAATCACTGCACTAAAAGAGTATGAAAATGGCAGCATTTAATTCAGAAAACTGAGTATAAGACTCCGACTTTTTGAAGAAGAAAAAATCCTTCACATTTACACTCACAAAGGAAGTAGACTCCAAAGAAGGGAAGGGCTGCATATTGAGCTGAAGCAAAAAAAAAGCAACAATTCTCAGTTGCTCTGCACTCTCTGAACTAGCTCAAAAAGTGATGATGAATTTGCCAGTTACATTCAGCAGAGCAATAGTGAATCTTGGGGTCTTGATTTCTGGAGGTAAACACGCTCTACTTAACTTGCTTTCATTCTCTGCATGCACAATATTTCCTTAACTCACTAAGGTATAAGTAGTCCAAGTTGTTCTCCAACCCATTCACCATGAAGTTAATCGGTATCAGTCGATCTATCGTAACTAAAGTAACTAATGTAATATGTGCAGTAAGTGCTCAGTACTAAGTGCATCATCCACTTTGGGTTTGTATTCAACAGCAGCAAGACAGACATTCTCAATTCATTACCCCTAAGCCATCTCTGAAATGGTATGATTTGAGATGTGGGGCAGAATATAAGTCATACAGAGTTATGGTAAGGAGGCAAGAAAGAAGGAAGAACTGATGTCCTGTTATAAGAACTGTGAGGAAGTAATGTGGGAACATCATAAACAGAAGAGGAACACAGTGCTGTGTTGAAGGACTGATCTGTGTCATAATAGTCTTGAAAATGGGATTTTGGAAAACTTCAAGGGTGGGAAAGGGACAAGTAAAATTTTTCACAAAATAAAAATCATGTCACCAAACCTTGCTTGGGGTCACATATTGATGTATAAACATATAGATCTCTAGACATTCCCCAAGCTGCAACTTGACTGAAGGAAAGTTTGAGGACATTTTACCAGAAACAAGATGCTTCTGAAGAAGAGAGAAATCTCCAGCTAATAGATCCTAACACCTGATTTCTAGAAAGTGGGAGGTTACATCAACACTGCCATTCATTCCATGCCCAATTCTTACTCTCTTTACCTAAAAGTCTTTTAATTCTTGTTGTGGGATGTATTAGGGTATATATCACTGCAGTTTTCTTAAGTTTTCCAGCCTTTTTGGAGCTTCTTCAATAGCATCTGTGCTTGTAGTGATGACTTGTTGATGCTGAATTTTCTGCCTCAATTCTGATTTCTTTTTCTTTTCACACTTTGTGATTTGAGACTTCACAGCTAGGTTAGACAAGCCTCCTTTAAGTCCTACATAGTCTTTTTCTTACCTTAAGGGAATCTTGTGGATGTCTTGTTACTAAGCAGACTTTATGGACGCTCCACAGGCGGCGGTGATACATGAGATACTCTCTATCCATTTCACACAAGGTTAGCTTATAGTTGCTCTCAGAAATGATTTTTTATTAAAAAAAGAAAAAAAGAAAAAAGACATCTGCTTTTCTGTTTTGCATAATACTAATAATTATGTAATTATAGTTCATTAACATGCACACGCACATGGTGTTTTGTTCTGTTTTGTGGTCTGACATATATAAATCTCACTACTATTTGGAAGATCATTTAAAAATAAACCATCATTGAACAAAAAGCCAGAAATGTGTGATAGGCTTTATTCTGGACTGAATACTCAAAATTTGTCTTGGCTAGGGTTTAGCTGTTATTTAATAGACTATTAGCTTCAATTTGCTGCTGCTTTATTTGTGTCAATGCTCTCTGATCTAAGCATTTTTGTCAACTGTTTTGCACTGAATATAACTAGGAAAATATTCCAAAAATGCCATTCAGCAATGAGATCCAAGTTGAACTTGTATGTGCTTAGCAAGGCTTGCATGTCATTAATTGCAAGATTCTTTTAACCTCTGATGGAAAGCTTTCAGATGCACCATTTGTTTAGTGGGAAAAAGGAAAATCTGTGGCCTTCTGCAAGACCATGTTGATTCCTAGTTTCCACTAGAAACTTTCAGATGATTCAGAATCATGTTAATAATTCTTTCTGATTCTGATCAATTTTTTACAACCTTAGGATGTTTAAACATTTGGTCTTTGCTATACTGTTTGAAATAATTTTCCAGTTTTGTCAAATTTAAGATTTTAAATATTGTTTTTGTCCATTCTTTATCAGTCCTCTCCCTCCAGAGCTCACACCCTTCTCCTGACACTGCCCCCTTTTTGTCTGCTTTGTTCCAGTGTTGAACCATATCTCATTTTTCAGGTGATTTTTAAATCTTTGAACTTCTGTTGACAGGAAAACATCATTAACTGATGTATAACAGTATTTTCAGTAGTACTATGACAGCTTCCAAGTAAGTAAATCTTGTGTGATCCCTTAAGAATCTGTGCAGGATGTTAGGGAGCACAAAAAAAAAATGTAATCTCTTCTGATATAAATCCTTCCTAAGAGACTCTTTTGCATTACCATCCTGACATATCTCCCAAGCAGCAATCCAGTTTGCCTATGTTCCTAGCCCAGAAAGACTGCTTCCAAAGAGTGTGTGACTATCATGATGGAAGTCCGAGTATTTCACTCTCCTGCTGGACAACACATATTAGCATACCAGAAGAGGATTAGGCATAAGTGATTATGATTTTATGGTACTTGTGCTTGACTTGGTGTTCTTGAGCTGTTCATGGATTCTCTTCTCCTAGGGTTATTCAAACATTTTACTGTTGGTCATCAAAGGAATAAAAACAGACTAGGGAGCAAATGTTACCCTAGCTGTGGCTGAGACATCTAGGTAAGTCAGAGCAGGGTTTAATTTTGTCAGCTCCTAGTTTGAGTTTGACTTCAGCATCCTTGTCCTGCAGAGAGGATCCATCTCAAAAAAAGGACTGCTTTCACTCAAGATATGGAATTCTGATGGACAGAGCAGATTACTAAAAAAGTAGGCTTACTCTTCTTCAGGAAAAAAACCCCAACACCTTAAAATTCAGGCCCCAGCTCCAAGGAAATTTCTTGAACTGTGAAACTGTTCCAAGAAACTGGACACAAAAGACCTAACTTAACAAACTTCTTCATCTACGTGGGATCTTAGTATCTGTACAAGTTATCTTACACTCTCAAGAAAGTGACAGCTGCTAAACCATGCTGGATTAAGTGTTTTGGGTGAGGTACACGTGTAGTAAGTGAATCTGCCATTAAGATTTTTCTTATCATTTAGTTCCCTTAAAACTCATAAAATAATAGGCAAAATTATTTGCAGTACCCAATTTGGCATCTAAATAAGATACTGCCCCTAAATTTGGGTCTGGGATTTCCTGGCAGGCATGGCTATTTCTGTAAACTGTGGGAATTGTAGACACAGAGTGATTTATGTTGGAAAGGAACTTAGGAAGTAATGTGATTCAATCCCTCACAATATCCCTGCACCCAAATAGAGGTGATAATGAATTCTGCTGTGACTTACCAGCTCATTGCCCCATTTGAGACTCGTGTTTCAAAAAACTGGTAATACAGTTTATCCTAGCATACACCTACTGTACTGAATAACCAGGAAACCCCATCTTCATTCCTTTCAGACTTCTACACACAAATCTCAAAAGAAGGTGTAGGAGTTTGTTATCCTCCTCAAGAACTGCTGGTGATTTTACCTTAAAATAAGTTTAAGGACACTCAGAGATTCTCATTGTTTCTTACACAACCTGAATAGGACCAAAAAAAAAGGTCCAGGGATAAATTAGGCTTCATTTTGAACAATCAATTTCAGGCTAGTGTGTTCAGTTTAAATTGCATGATGTCTATCTGACAAACTCACAAGTCACTCAAGATCAGACAGGGAATTTCTAATAACATCTTCCTGTTTGACTCCAGCTTTAGTTTTGCATAGGCAACATGATGCAAAAATAAAGAAAGCAAGGCAAGGTGTGCATTCTACTTTTTGACTGATGTGTACCAAGGAATAGATATAAAAGAGTCTGCAGGTAGCTTTAAGGAAACAAGCTTAGCAATTATTTTAAAACATTTCTTGCAGAATATGATAGCTCAGTGACTCTGCTTTTTTACACAGAACTTTACGAAGGTCTGGACTTTAGCCAGCTACAGGAAACTTTTATTAAAGAAGTAAATGAAATGGCAGAGAAAAAAAAAATTCCTGTGCTCATCAGTAAGAAAAATCCACATGCTATTTATATATTCATACTAGAAATATATCTATAGTTAGCAGTAAGATATGACATTAGTGCATTATGGGAACATATATTAAATTTAAGATAGCTTAGTAATTAACTTGTTAGAAAGATATATTACAGATTAGTTAAGGAGTGTCTTATTTAGAAATTTGGAAATGCTTCATTGACCACTGTGTTCTGAAATAGTCCATTATTGGTGGTTTCCTTCAGCATTAATACTGATGAATGTCCCTGCAATTAGACATTCACCTTTTTGTCTTTCTTACCTTTGGCACAAGATTATATCAGTAATAACTCTAATCCATCAATCTGTTTCGTGCTGGAATGTTATCTGTCATTACAAAATACTTCCAGTATGTCTCTGATGGTATCCAAAAGCACAGAGTAAATCAAATCACAAAAGTGCTCAGAATCTGTTTCGTCTAACCTAATCCATTGATATTGGTGTCCTTTTGTGCTATCTGACAATCACTCTAAATTAAAGTTCCATAACCTTCCCTTCTAACAGAAAGCTTAAATTATTCTTTTAATTCAAATTGGAGTGGGAGTGTTAGTGTAGGTGGTTTTTACTTGAAGTGAAGCAACAGCAGCAACAAGTTGCATATGTTGTTTTCCTTAAGTGGTGTTGTGAACATAAACTGTCCTTAACTTCAGGAAGAAACAACAAGTGTGAAACTTTAAAAGGCACAACATCATTATCTGCTAAGGAAGTTTTACGTACTGTTTGCCTACATGGAATTCTGTTATTTGAACTCATTGAAATACATAAGTTCTTGATATTACACCTCAATTATTTTGACCAATATATTCCATCATTTAGAATACTGGTGAATATTTCTTCCTTTAACCAACCCCTTAAATTCTGAAAATGGAAATCTGAATGGGTGGAAATATCTGTCTTTCTTCTACTATGTGTGTCAGGCTGAACTGTTGCTGTTTTCAGACTCATTACAAACAAATATGAAACAGAACATGACTGTTTCCCGTGCCTCTTGGAAGTTTTTAGGGATATTCTTTCTTCTCCTAAACCCCTACTTGATTAAGACACTTTCCTGAAGTTAATCATCTTAAGTAATCATTTACTAGACAAGAATAAAAAGGAAAATCTGAAAAAGCCTTCCAGGGTTAGGTGTAGGGATAAACGTGTGGCAAAAAGTGTATTTTTTCCCTGTTAAGAGGCACTTAAGAGGCACAGTATCTTTTTCTGCTCATTACTGCACCCTGAAAAAGTCACTGAGCCAAAACTCTTAAATGAAAGGCACAGACTTCTTTCATTATTACTACATCAAAACAACCCTTCTACATAATGTTTGGAAAAGTAGAACAATTGGTATCAAAACTGTAAGAAATTTACAATTCTGCACAAAGTACTGTAACAGAGGTTATTTTATGTTGCCTAATTTGACAGATATAAATTAGGAGTGGTCTGTCTTCTGGTGTTAGCACCCTCTGGGATACTCTGTGGAGTCCACAGATTCAAGAGGGTTTAAGTAATTCCTTCACGTGCTACTGAGAAGTAGCAGTGTGCACAGAGTCCCTCTGCATTCATTTCTGAACATATCACTGATGGAGAAAACACATCCAGTGCTTGTCCCTACCCCTACACTTTAGTGCCAGGTGGTGCATAAATGATCTGAAAAGGAATTTATGAATACTTACATAAGAAAGCCTTCCCAAAGCTCTTCTGAGAACAATGCAGCTCCAGACAAACTCTGTCCTGGAAGTCTTGTTTAACTACAAGACTGGAAGCACTGAGATTAGTCAGAAATGAGGGGCTAAAAGGAGTTGGTTGTCACACATGGGGTAGAGGGATGTAGATTCAACAGTTCTTGGGTAACAGATAACCATTGCAACTTTGTAACTTTAACAAGCATTTTATGCAACAAAGTCCAAGAACATGAAGAGCTTTTGAAATCTGAAGCTGTATGGGCTTTTGTATGGGCTGTATGGGTTTTNTTTGGTTTTTTTTTTTTTTTTTTTTTTTGGTAGGGTTGCTGTCAGAAATTGTTTTGCAAGCATTTGCTGCCAGATACCTGCGTGGATATCACTGGTCTTTCAGGATAAGAAACTGAATTTGGTATCATCATTAGAATTTAATTTTATAATATCACCAGTTAAATTTTTCTGCTCACCTACCTCTGTTCTTTCTACAATATTGTTACTGAATGAATATGAAAAAGCTTACTTTGAAACGCTTGATACCTTTCATGTTCCCTTAGCTTAAGAGAAAGGCACTTTTCTTGTTGGATTGAATTGGTGTTAGGCTTAGTAAGTAAACCAAGAAGGATTATCAGAAGCCTCCAGAACAAATATTAGAGTTCTTATCCTGTTGTTTATCCTGGTTTCAACCTTCTGAGATTTGTTTCCAAAACACCACCAAGTTTCTCTCTCATGAATATTAGTTTAGTGAGAAAGGTTGAGGAACATGATATCCATCAATCAAACTGTCAGTCTGAAGGAGGAGGGTGAAAAATGATGTAGCCAACGATTATAGAAATGCAATTAAATGTGGTGTAGTTAGAAATAATCCTGAAGTAGTAAAAAAGTTGCCCTGTTATTTCAGGTTATAAATATTTCAGGACTGGGGAGCTGTGCTGTCTTGAACCTGCTTATGCTGCATATTGCATGCCTAGCTAAATGGTCATATTACCAGATCAACATAAAGATGTAATCAGTAAAAAAGTTTTGATAGACATAGAGTAACCTGTAGTAACAGGAAAATTTTTTGAAATATAATTATGCATATCCACAATTATATACTATTTGCAAATGATCTAATAATAGCACTTCCATGATTTATTTTGGATAAATCCATATATATCTCAAAAACACTCTCAGCAAAGCATCGTTATTACTTTATTAAATACTACTTTTGCCTACTTGAGCTTAACAAACAAATCTAATGGTATGAAAGAATTTAATTTCAGAGCTGAATGATAATTTGTCAGGCATGGTTAATTCCCATAATTCAAAGTTAATTATGTTTACGATATTAGAGAGTGCTGTAATTTTGTTCTGTTCAGCTGCAGCTTTTATTAAATCTTACATTTTGATTAGGGAAGCCAGGCTTAAAGATTGTACAGCAAATTAAAAAAAATGGTAAGGTATGGGGAAGGGTTCTCTAAGCACATGCTTTTGTTCATGCTCACATCTTCTCTTGTATTACATCAATTTGTCAGTCCAAAGCTGACTGAGATACATTGAAATATTTACTTACAGTTCATCCTATATGTGATTTCTTTCTGGTTTTCAGCATTTAGGAATATTTTAACTGACGTCCCCCAGCCACTTGGTACACTGATATGCAGTGGGCTCTTCAGTTGTACTTTTTGGACCAAGCAGTACTTTCCCAGCTCCATTCCTTTGTGGAAAAGAATGATACTATCAAACCAGGACAGATTCCACAAAACGGATTTGCAAAATTTCTTAGAAAGTGAACGAGACCTTTTGATGTTGCATGAGTCACTTCATGGTTGTATTTGTGGCATTGATTAGATATGGCTAACTTTAATAGATACTTTTAATCAGCAGTAAAAGGCATAATATTCTGTACAAACTGAAATTCTTGAAAAAGAAAGGCAGCTGAATGTGTGAAGTTGCTGGGTTTTTCACAATCTGAGAACATGTGGGAACTCTAGTTTTGAAGGTATTCACATGGGTTCAAAAGCCCTACCGAGTTGCCTTCTATATAAATTTGGTTATCTTTTTTAGATTGATGTGACTAGGTTAATGTAACCTATATGAATATGCTGTCTTCATTTGATGTTAAATAGTGTTCTTTTTAATATGCCATAGAACAGGAACAAATCTTTGTCCTGTCTGACAGCAATACTATGATACTCAAAACATGTTGCTGATGTTCTCCAGTCATGCACCAATGCTAGTATTGAAGACAAATAGCTACCACATCAAGATGTACCAAAATTATGCTTGGTCTAACTGTATTAGTGCAACACAAATTTTGGACTCTTTTCATTGCAGGGATTCACTCAGCCTGATCCAAGTTCTTCTCTTCCACTGTCACTGGTCTTTATCTATGGATGCATACATAAGACATCAGGCACCTTCTCCAAAACAAACTTCCCTCCACCTCAATGTGACTTTGAACTTCCTTTCACTGTGGCACTTTTTTTCTGTTTGTTCATTTGTTTGCTTTTCTTTAAGCAAGCCTTTCCATTGCAACTTTTAGTTCTGATTTCCTTATTTAAAAAACTAGAGGCATTTCTAACGAAATTGTGGCAAAGAACCGTAGGTTCTCAGACTTGAGTACTTGAAAGGAAAAAAAGATGTAAAGAGCTGTATATGCCAAGAACTTACAGAAAATAATCTTCACCAAGCAGACTCAATTAATCACAGAAGCCAATTGTGCCCTGAATATGGCAAGGTCCTATGACAAAAGCAAAATGGAACCCATTATTCATTACCTCAGAGTTCATCACATACTGATGGAGTTCTAGCTGCATCAATAATCCTTGTGTCAGGGAAGGAGGCCAGATGGAGTAAAATCTTGAACATGTAACCTTCATTCTGGTATTTTTTATCTTTTGCTGTTCTTTTAGTACAGTATTTCTGTGCATACTGTATACTCATATTTGGTCTTGGAGTTAATTGCATGGAGTATGTCATTTTTGCTTCAGGAAGCTGAGAAATAAACCAGGCTTTTGAAGCTAGCAATTTTATTAAAGTGAGTATCTGTGGACACTGAGGACATAAGTCATTTAATGACTTAAATTTCAGGCCAAGAGATTTCTACAGACTAGAGTCCCTGTTGCAAGGAGGATTATTACTGGGATGAAAGCCATGTACCAAATTTAACCCCACAGAATCTTGTTCCCTTCTTTTAAATCTTTTCTCATGCTTTCGACAAAGCAAATGTAGTATTTGATAATACTTGGGAAGAACGTTAGCAGGATGGAGAGAAATTTCTGAAGAATGGTGACTTCATTCATGTATAATTACAGAACAGTGTCAGGTTGGCTGAGAATGGATTTACTAATGAAGTCATCATCTTGCTGTTCACAGTCAGAAGTCATGCTGCTTCAACTGTAACTGGAGTAATAATCAAGCCACATAAATTTTTTAGTTTCCTAGTATGTCTGACGTCACTAGTAATGACTGGAGTAAAATGTGAATGCACTGAACTCTCATGGGATAGTAAATATTAACCTCCACAAATATGAGCTTATGACTTTCTTTTATATATATATTACTGAAAAGTAATATGAAGGAATCACTGGTATAAAGGGATTGTCTGTTTAAAGCAAATGATATTATCATAGAATCATGGAATCACAGAATCATCTAGATTGGAAAAGACCCTTATCTTCTCATTTAATTTCACTTTAGTAAGAATTTGTGGTCCAGATCTCATTCTCTCATGGCTTTTCCTGAAATTTAGCATATTTCAGCTACGTTACACCTTTCCAGGCATAAAATGTATTTGAGTTTTGAATGGTTTTGAGCTTCCACTGATAAGAATTGATATCTCTAAGGCAGTCTATATGGCATGCAGTGAGGTTTTTTTCATACTGGTGTAAATAAGATGCAAGGAGTCTATTTTTATTTTCATGACCTTTTCAGACCTGCTGCATTTGTCAAATGTGATGGGTTGTTGTTTTTTTATCTGAGTTACGTTGATGGTTGGACTAGGTGTTCTCAAAGGTCCCTTCCAACTTAGATAATTCTAAGATTCAATGATTAGCCTTTGAGAAAATTTGAACATAAATAGATAATACTTGCCAGCAGTGCACTTTCTGAAAAGTTGGGAGAGAACTTAGTTGGGAATGGAGAAATCTGGAATCCAGGAATTGGATTCTGAGAAGCAGTATTTCAATACAAAATTCTAGTGTTATAATAGTGTTTGTGCTCTCCTCAGCTGTGATCCACAGATGTAGGGCATTATTCCCCCATCATCAGACTAGACACAAATTCTTGCTGAAATTAATGAAGTTCATATTTACTGGGAAGTCTTTAGTGAAGAAACTTACTTCTTTTTGCTGTGAAAATATCCACATCCTTTTTAATTTGAAATAAATAAATAAGCAATAAACCCAGGAAAATCGGCTCCTTGCTTCCACAACTCATGTTTGGATATAATAGCAAAATTATGCCCTCTAACACCAGAAACTGTTTTGAAATCTGGGAAGATGAAATGTTTCTCCAGCAGGATGACGTGGTGTTTGATAAGGAATGCCTCACACTGCATGGGGTATTGTCTTCCAGGTTCACTGCTGGGTTTTCACCAGCAGAATTCATGCCATCCTTTCCCTGGCAGCATGGGCAGAGGAGACTTGTACTGTGCGTGAGACTTCGTGTCCTTATATTATAAGAAAACTTACAAATCTCTGCTTTTGTTCTTATACTTCTCATGGACGCTTGGAAAACCCAGACTACTGAGAAAGCTGGTTGCTAGCAGTAGAGGTTTTGCAGTTTGTAGCGACTTATCTCACCTGAGTGGTTAAGCACACTGCTCAAATTTACATAGGTGTCCAGAAATAATCTGCTTGGCATGTTGGATAACTTCAGATTTTGGATGAATTCTGCTAGCTGTAGTTCAGCTAAAAATTCTGCTTTGCTTCTTCTGCTCCAAACTTCCAGGAGCTCTAGTTTATCATCTTGTGACATGTAATAACTGAAACAAATGGGAACAGACTTTGCAAAATAATTTCCAAAGCCAACTGTTTTTCACATTACACAGTGTAAGAAAAATACATATCTAAGCAGAAATAGGAAATGTCAGATGATTTCCTACTGCAATTTTCTGACCCTCATTGAGTGCTCTTTAAGATTTAGCCAGAATGCATTACAGTGTCCAAGATACTACAACACACAGGGCCCAGGACTGAAGCAGCTTTGCGAATCACCGAAACCAGATCACTGATCATTGCTAATGGAGACACATGGCATCCCATCTAAAATCAGTTAGATGCTATCCTGAAATCTACTAAGATGGCATTCTGGAACATGACTCCTCTCACAACTATGCCCTAAATTGAGGACCACTCTGCACATTTATTTTTGTATCCAATGTGTTCATTAGTTTAAGCAATTATTTTCCTTACCTAATATTTACATTCACGTTAGAGTAGAAATAGACACGTTATATATCTCCATTCAAACTGCATTATGTTATAGGTTCTGCTATAAAGGGCTTTGTAATACATCAGTCTCTTTTGTCATCATTGAGTGTATACTTCTCTCATCTCCAAATACATGAGAAATACTATTTTCTTGCAAATTTTGATCATCCTATTATTTTGTTCAGGATGGTTCAGGTATTTGTTCAGGTATTATCTTGCTGGTAGCCCTTAGCCTTCTTTTTCATGCCATCCCTGCCCCTAAACACAAGCAGTAGGTAAAAGTGCATCAGCAGCAATCATAAGCTGGTAAATATGCAAAACAAGTTTAGTTACAAAATACAACCTCTTTTGAATGTTATCAACAGAATTTTCTCAAGGAATATGGGCTTTTGCTTCCTTCACTGTTCAGATGAGTTTTCCTATATATTTTGTGTTTATTATTCCAGAAAACAAATGCACATGGAGATTCCCTGATACTGTTTCCTAATATTTTTTTTGCCTGAGTACACTGACTAGGATGTAGATATTAATAGAAACTATATCTTAGTTGAGGATGTAATTTTCAAATGTAGGGAAAGATGTCAGCTTGTTAGTCTAGGTTCTCACTATTGAGGAAAAGAGGAGTAGTAGAAGTCATTGAAAGGAAGTTAAGTTCGGCTTATTAAACTAAGCAGCTGGGAAGCTAGAAAATAACATCACCATTTTAAAGAACTCTTCCTGTTCCCTTGCTAAAAGAGTTATTTTTTCACTGAGAACTGAAGTACTTGTCTAAGTAGTGTAGAAGATAAAACTAATTGCTGTTAATTATGACCCTATCTTCCAATGGCGTACCATACTAATTTTCTCCTTGCTTTCAAAGTTTGGGGCAAAGCAGCAATTCCAATAACAAGTACTAGATACACACTTTTCTCTTTCTTATTTTTTAGTTTTACAAGAAGCTTCACTTGGTATTTCTTTGAAATTTTTTGTGCAATATATTAGTGTAATGGGGTGAGATAATAGTGATTTTTTCTCTGTGAATACATTTTTTTTTCTCTGTAGTGATTCAGTGCCCCAACTAAAAATAAAAACCTCTCATATTTAGAGACATACAGATACTGCGAAGGCAAACCTAATGAAAAAAACAGATCTAAATGGACAAAAGCTAGGAGAAAAGGAACCTGATTATTTCCTATTTTACAGATGGTTGTGCAGCTTAGTGAAATAGCAAGCCAGATTTTCAAGCATTTAGCAACCTAAATATGCAGATGGTGCCTTTGTGTTTTCAAAAGCACCTGTCTATGCGTTAATGCAGCTGTGTGTTAACTGGCTTTAAAAATCTGTGTTGGAATTGGTTGTCCATCTTATACAGGAAAACTGCAATAAAACCAGGAATCAAGTTCTAAATCAGGTGTTTTAACAATATCTTATTTCTCCTCTTTTTATATAATCCATAAAAGACATTAAATGACTCTTCAGCTGACAGTCTATGAATGGAGTTTCTGCAATTAAATTTAACATCCACACAGGCTGGAGTGTTGGAGCATTTTCTCAGATCTTTATTCCTGTAATCATGAACTGCATTCTCAAAGTTCCCTGCAGACTGCACTCTTTTCACTGCCTTGACCAATCCTAAGACAATTTTAAGTTTGTCTTCCTCATATATCCAGAAAATGGAAAGTGGAAGTTCATTAGTATAAATTCTGGAGGGCTGATTTTGTTACCACTCATTTTTAAAAGATCTAATTGCATTTGCTTACTAAAAGTGCATCAGGAACATCATTATAATTTCAAATGTACATTTAAAAATTAAACATGACACAGTGTTTATGAGTTAATTACTTCAAAGACAGGGAAATACTACATTAGAAAAGGGCTGAAAAACTCTGTTTCCCATGCATTTTATTATTGTTCGTCTCCAAGTTTTGAACACACACCTTCACATCATCTCGTCTTTTCCAACAATGCACATGTACAGATAAGGTCACTCTATTACACCCAAATTCTTCTTACTGCTTTTTTCTCATTTTCTTTCGTTAGGGAGAATCAAGTGCATGCTCTGAGGAGCAAACTGGCCTCTCAAGTGTCCAATAACTCAGGTCTGATTATTAGTAATGAAAATTACAGGTGAGGTGGATACACTGGAGCTATAAGCACTACATTTACTATAAATGTATTTTCCAGGAAAAACTTGAAGAAAGGCAATCCTGTAGAACTGCAGAAAGCCACAGTATTGTGTATGTTAGAAGAATGAAGCAAAACTTTACAGTCAGGAATAAAATATACGTCTTCACTAATTTATCTCAATCTTCTAAATGCAGATGAACAATTATAAAAGTACTCCCTTGGGGATCTCCCAACATTTGCTCTAGATAAAGGGCCTTTCTACCAAAGCACCATACTGTGTCCAGACTCCATATTTAGCTGTGTCAGCAGGTTATGTTTAAAATCCACTTAACTGTAAACTTGGGGTCTAGGTATGTTTTCCTTTTAATTAACCTGCATAATCTGCGTTTTTTTGTTTTTTTTTTTTTTTTACATAATTTATCCCTTCATTTGCATTTTAATTAGAGAGTGTGCAAAATGTCAAGTTTAATTGGCTCAGAAAGACTTGTTACAACAAAGCCCTGGACTAAATGTAGCTGTGGGCAGTGCACCGAACAGCTGGCTTGCACTTCAGATCAGGTCTTCAGCACATGTAAGGGGTTTTCCTCACCTAGTTTTCTGTGACTGAATGTATCAACGCCAGTTTTCTGAGAAGGAAAACTGAAAGACTTGCGCACTGTCTGTTCCGGCTTTTGAATGACATGTAATCCGTTTCCTATATAACTTGTAGATACGTTTCAGGGTAAGAACCCTGATGGACTAATTCCTAGTCTCCTCTTGGTTTCTGAATCTGCCCTACTCAGCCAGTTCTCAATGATAATCTTACAGCAGCTGTCGAAGGGGAGTAAAAGCTTGGACTGGGCTCTGTAAAACATCTTAATAAAGTTGTCATTTCCCAGCTGGCTGAGAGATGATGTTCTGGAATTCTCACAGTGGTTCTGGGTTACCTTGAGCCATTCAACATCCTCATTCCCCCAACAAGGTATTGGACCCCAGTATGACATGTTACCCTAGCCCTTCACAAGAAGAAGGGTCAGGAGTTTCAGTGCCAGTGCTCGGGCGTAGCAGGATGCAGCATGCAGAGATAAAGTGCTGTTCTGAGCTGCAAGGAAACAACCTTTGCAAGTGTGGGACACATGTAGTGGCCACTGAGCTGCAGGTAGAGTGCACCTTATTAAATACATTTTTTTGGTGGAAGTTTTCAGGTAAGATATGAATTCCTCTCTATTGTCACTTACAAAGGAAGTTAAAACCACCACACATTACCTGTTTTTCTGATCAATCTGTTTGTTTTTTTCTTCCTATTCTCAGTTCACGCTCTTGTCTTCACATTTCTTTATTACTCACAGTAGGTAGGTTGTTTGGGTTTTTTTTTTTTTTTTTTTTCATTTGGGTTGGGTTTGGGTTTTTTTGTTTGCTTTTGTTTTATTTTTTTTTAAGTAGGCACCATCTGAAAGAATTGTTTATAGGTTTGAGGATATGTTGAAGTATTTTCAGTTCCAGTTGTAGCAAGCATATGGGACTTGGTAGGCAGGTGTAAGTCTTCAAAAGTATAAATGAAAAATATGTTACATTTTTGTTTCTGCTAGATTTTTTTCAGATGTCTGCAATGAAACTTTGTGTGTGGCTGGAAAATAGAGAATACTGAGAGACAGAGCTTCTATAGTTAAAATATTTCATTGAAAGTTTCCCTGACTGAAAACCTATCATTGAGCACTTAGAGTTTTGTTTTACACTATGTTTTTTCTTTAGTGCACATTATTATGTGATGGTGGTAAATTAACGACACTGGGATACTCACATTATTTTACTTAACGTCTATTTAACTTTCTACATCATGAAAGTATAGAAAATATTTCTATTTTACCTATTTTATTATTTTTTCATTGGTTTTGGTTAAGGGATAATTTTGAATCACTTCATTTTTCTTTCTATCGTATTCCTAGGATCTACTTCCTCAGTGTGAATGAAAAGGGATGAAATTTAGTCTGCTTATTATTCATTCATGCTCAATACATTCTTAGCAAATTCCCTAGTAAGTTCATATATTGCAGCTGATATCTTTGATGTTTTTATTGATTTTTTGTGTTAATATACTAGACTTGAATAAAAACTTAATAAATATAAGGTTCCCTTAATAAATACCAGATCTGAGAAAAAAGTTTCAAGATAGGTTTTCAAGTAACTTGGTGACAGGTACAGGTGTGAAAGGAATTGATTTAGAATTGACTAACATCATAGCAAATTACATTGGGTGGAAAAAGATTGCTTTAAAAATGTTACTAACTTATACTACCATCGCATCATGTCTGACATCTGATCTATCAGAGGTAGAGGTGGTACCAATATGACTGCTAATAGCTTTCTCATACTGATAAGATGCTACTTTGCTTTAAGATGCAAACTGAAACAGACTATGTTAAATAATCTCTTTTGTGAAAAGAAAATCCCTCAAACCCTAAACAAAACACAAGCATTAAATCTGTGAGGTCTCATATTGAGAATATGTCATTTGCAGAAATCATTAAAGAAGTGGGATTATTGTTCTAGTTTTTACAGGCCTCTGGAATGTTGGAGGACATATCCAATTGCTGCTTTACCTTAATCCATTAGGAAGGAAAAAACCAACAAACACAAAACCAAACCAGAATGTCAACAAGAAGAAAGTCCTCCTTGTGAAGTTTAAAGGACAGCAACTGAAGCTGCATGTTTTACATGTTTAAAGAGGGACGTTCAAATTCTGTGGAGGAATACCTGCCCAAACCATGGTATCCAAGCACACTTTCCTCGTAAAATACCTTAATTGGAGAAAAAAAAAAAAAAAAAAAAAAAAAAAAGAGAAGGAGGATATGAATGCAAGAGCCAGAACCATTCTGCCAGCAAAAGCGGCTGTCCAGAGACCAGAACAGACCTTTGACTCTGTGTGAAGGGACAGATATAACTCTTTACCAGAAGCTGGCACTGCCAGTGGATAGAGTGAAAGAATGCTGCTGTTATTATATTTTTAATACAATAATGAATGACACTAAAATAGACAGCAATTATTTTTTAATAAATTTATTTTTTATTTGACTTAAAGTAAAACTTTGGTGTTTAGCAAACTGCTGTATCTACCCCGTTGTGGCTGTGGGCATTATCACAAGTTGGAGACTCGGGATATTCTAAAGAACGTGCTTGGAAAAAGGTGATTTCTAATGAAAGAAAATGTAGGCTCCTTTGTCAGAGGAATTTTGTAGAAATTTTTGTTTCAAAGCTCTATAGGTCAGTAGCCTGGCAAAATCTAGGCCCATAGCTGAACTAGAATATAATGTTTATTTCAACATCAGACAGGAGAATTAATAGTATTTGAATAGGATTTACTTTAAGCTATGCTCTTTCACTCTCTGTATTTAGAAGATGCCAGCTGAGGGCTGGCAGACAGTTGTGTGCTGTACCGGGGAAGTATTAAGCCCTCCAGTAACAATCCCATCCTTGCTAATCCATACCAACAGATTTGAAATATATTCTTTGAAACCTGGGCCCTTTGCCCTTTCGCTATCACTGATACCATTATTCAACTGGAAATGCTAAGTTATTGAGACAGACTCTGATCTTTGTTGTGTCAATCTAAATCCAGTGTTGTTACAATGAAGTAGATAGATAGCTTAAGGGAATTATTATGGACTTAACCTTGGCCAGCATCTAGTTTTTTTTATATGTAAATAGCCAAGAAATTAAATTCCAGTAGATCTTAAATTAAGAAATTTCATTTACAGTGAAGTGGGCACTGTAGAGCGAACATTTTTTTCTGTTGTAGGCTTTAGGGGGATGCTGTTTTCACTGATACAAATCCATGTGCTGTGCTAAATGGAAACAAATATATAGCAAACTCACTTTTTCCCTGAAGATATTGTTATATTCAAAGTCTTGTCATTGGCAAAATGTAAATACATTTACATATAAAACCAAAATATATAAAACTATGAAATTATCAACAGAGTAATTAATAACACTGAAGAGAAAAAATATTATTATTCTAGATCTAATTGTGACAGGAAAAGAAAATACAAAAAATAATTTTATTATGGGGAGGAAAATGTTGGAATGACAATACAGTTTAAACTGGTGTACTTGCACTTCTGAATATCCGTCTTTTTTGGTCCTAAGATTTCCATTTCTTAACCTTACTACAGGTGAGTTGTTTATAGCCCTGAGGCCTTCAGTGTCATCTCTTGTCCTCTTCCTTGTCATCTCTTGTCTATACACTTCTACATTGTGTCTTTGTCCCTACTTTCAAGGTTTCTGCTATCGTACCAGGCCTGTCTTCCTCTATAGTAAGAGTGACATAAATAAGCTAGTGACAGAAATGTTATTCTTCATTCCATGTAGAATAACAATTTGCTACTATGTTGTATAGAAGAAATATGGTTATACTCTACAAAGATTAGTAAATGTAAAACAAATTAGGTATAGCCATCCGGTCATTAGAAAAAACAGCTTTTACAGCCAAACAAGCTAATACAAAGATCCAGGCAAGCCAGTATAAGACCAGAGCAAGGAAGCCTGAAAGCCCTCAATCCCGAGGCAGTGCAAAGCTAGCTGAAAGGCAGTGGTCTCTTATGAGATGTAGCCATACTTCATTCACTGGGCTACAGGGCTGCAAGGCCAAGGGTAAGTGCAGCAGTTCTGTAGTTTTAACAGATCCAACAGTGTAAGCAATACTTGACCGTTTTCTAGCTTTTTTTTTTTTTTTCTCAGTTAGAAACCGCCTAACGATATATTTTATTTTTCAAACTCTTTTGAACAAGCTGCTTGTCACGGTCCACATGCTATACAATTTTATATGTGTGGGCAATTCACAGTAGGTATTATAAGGTGGTCTGTTTTCCCCTAACATACTACTGAAAATAATGCTTTACACTTGCTGAGTAATACCCAGAGCAGTTTAAGGGTGTGGAGAGCTTGATATTAAAATTTTCTACAGCTGTCTTTACTAGAAGTTTCCCCTTGAAACCACTTGGTAACCAGTGTTTTCTTCAAGGGCTACTACAAGATTATGTTTTTATTCTTATACAATTGTCAGTTGCCACAGCACACAGGATATATCTTGACTGTTTTGTTGGCATTGATTTTAGTTACTGTGTCGAAAAATACTTTGTAGTGGTATTAGCATAATAAAGAGCTATGTAAGATTTTATGGATTGGAAAGATGCATTTATTTTCTAAAGCAAATTGATCTTCTGGTTTCATGCTGTCTTACATCCTCACATGCAGCAGCACATCCAAGTGGTCTCACCAAGATTACTTATGTACAACACAGAAGACAACACACGCTGTCTGTCAAGTCCTCTTTGCATTTCAGGAGACCCTCAACTGTTGATGACAAACAAGTCTTTGGACAGACCTTTCTTCTCCTTCAGGAGCTGTCAGCTATTTTGGGGTAGATTTTCGCTTCAGATCTTGTTTGCTTGATTTGCTGCAAATTTTAAGCCCGTCACTCTGGTTGATTTTCCCGGCAGGTGAACATGGACAGGAGTGGTGCATGTGATGCACCGCCACCCAGCCAGTGCCAGGATGCCTGCTTTTTTGTCAATGAGTTATCTGCTCTTCAGACTGCACATTTTTTAATGCATTTGACATCAAGGATAATGTTCCTCCATTTCTTTTGCTGATAAAAACAGTATTCTGGAAACAGTGACCCTTATTATCTGGCCATTCTTTTAAGCATTTCTTCTGCTTTCCTTCTCAAGCTTTCATACACACATTTCCTTTCAGACTTTCATTATGCCAATCTTAATATTTCTTGTTAATATCTACTGTGTAAACAAACAAAACTCCATTTTACTTGAATAAATCTTTTTTTTCTCTGAATCTATTTTAAATTTATTAAATCAGATACCACTCTTTTTATTTCTGTGTGGCAGCTTCTCAAAGTTAGTCACAGATAAAATAAAACCAGAATTTACCACAAAGATAAAGAAAATGCACGCTACAGTCAGCACACACAAGTGACAAGTAATTTAATATAATTGTAAACCCATGGAAATTAGTGTCCTACAAAAACATAACCTTGCCTAGAGGAAAACATCTAACCCAAATATTGTACAATGGCTGTCCAGTAGCATTCCTATTGTTGCTTTCACCTTCCTTTCTCAGTGGTTGCATCCATTTGTTGGGCCTTGATTTAAATTAGATTGTGAAAGGTCTCAGGGCAAGGTCATGTCATTGGAGACATTTGAACAATGCCTGCCACAGTGTCACTTCACTTTTGACAGGTTTCCTAGGAATTGCATTAATAGGAATGATAACAAATAACATCAATAATAACATTTGACCTAATAGGATTACAACATACATCCCCTAATATATATTTATTGTTTAATCACTTGAAGTTTGGTCAATATGGGCTTCTTTACCTTTAAAGAGGTTAAAATTTGAAGCAATTTTGACGACAATAGCAAATATTTTTCTTAATGTTGTTAGCTCTGATGTTGCTCCTTTATTTTATGCAAAACTCCATTGCTGTACATAAGCATTCTGCAAAATCAGCACATAGATAGCTACACCTTTATTTTCTGCAGTTACTTGCTTAGGCCGGAGGACTTATGATAAATTTACTTCAGCTTGATAAACAAGGGAAATTCTCTGTGATAACCTCCTGCTCAGTTTTCCATGGTTTGGTACATTCTTTTGTGTGACACTGGTTCAGATTCACAGCTGAGGAAATCCACATTTCCAGTTTATACATGTTAGAAACTCCTGTGTGACTCTCATTCAATGGGATTTAAATAAAACTGTGTCCAAAGCCTTTTATGTGACTACAACATTAGATTTCAGCCCATATGAAGTCACACTTAAGAGGCAGTGAGAAAACAGCCTGGAAAGATTTCATAAAAATCCTGTGCATGAAAGAAATAAATTAACAGCTATTCTTCCAGACTACTGAGAATAAAAGACAACTACTAAATGCTTTTACACAATTAATATTGTTTTAGTTGCACAGATATGTAATCAGCAAATACAGGGATGGCTTCACACAGGCTCTTTGCTCATCTTTTTCTTCAGAAAAAGCTAATACGTATTGCTGTAATCTGTAACTGTACTCTTGCAGCATACAACAGACTTTCATAGATCCTTCAAACTTTCTATTTTCTCTCTTTCTGAAGGACAGTTGAATTAACCATTCAGGTTCTTAGATTGTTGTTCAGTTGGAAGGCTTTTTTATTCTGTATTAATTGAGCTCAGTAGAATTGAAAAGAGACACTTCTGCTGAGCAAAAGTAATCTGAGACTCTGCTGTGCACTTTTAAAGACACCAAAGATCCTGAGGTTGCTTAAATTATCTGATCTTGTCAGGGGCAAAGGGAGGTGACTATCCTCAAAGTATAGGGACAAGCAGCAAAATAAATAATGAAATAAGCAAGCTCATTGAAACATCTACTTGCTCTAAACTGGTAAAACAAACATTCAGCAAATGGTAAATTTAAATGAAAACATAAGAACAGAAGCTCCAAAATCCCTTCCAGGTGTTCTCTGCTGCTCAGCCAGCACACAACAGCTGGAAAATATTCTGACCAAAAATCCTCCCAAACCCCCATCAGCTTCAGCCCACTAGCTGTTTTCTTACTCTGAATTGGACTTACCATTACAAATATAACTGTATCTCTCAAAGTAATACCCATTTGCTCCCACTATTTTCCACCTCACTCCCTCTTACTGTGATACCTTTAAGTGACTTCATCTCAAAATGTCTCATTTGCTTTTACCTACCTAATACATTTGGCTATCTACAAGGAACAGTTCTATACATTTTGGGGCTATTTGCTGGGATTTTTTTTTTCAGAATTGCAGGGAATATGTGTGACCTTTTTGTATTCACTGAAATTCCAGCCCTCTGGTATGGTTAACGAATGCTCTAATGGTTTTTGCCACTCTAGATTTCCTTTAGACAGCTTCAACTCCACACAAGCTTGAGGGAATACATATCACTTGGTAGATCCCACTGAGACTAATGGGAAAGTATTAGAAAGAAGTTTTTTTACTAATAAAAATACTTTTAAATTCAGGAAATATTAATTTAGTATTTAATTAAGCTATAGTTCTCCTGATCTGATGGAAATCTGATTGGTATTATCTCTGTCATGTAAATAGGTGTGGGATAAGCATTGTAGGAACACTTCAAATGATTTATGTTTTTATCTGAACTGAAATGAACCAGATATTATGCAAATTTCTGAAGCATTTGCTTAAGTTTGATACCTTTGTTTTTCTGCAACTGAAATGGATGGTCCTAAAACTCTGCAGGATGCAGTTCTTATGATATTCTAACCTCTTCTTAGGATAAACTCTATACATGACAAGCCCCATTTTGCACAGAATTTACATTCAGACAATATTTTTTTAAGAAGTCAATTAAATCAGTGGAATATTCAAATACTCTACTATTAAAGTGTGCAAGTCCTGTGTGAGAGCCCTGGACTAACCTCTGACCATTTTGTGGAAGAAGAAGTCATTGGTTTGCTTTTGTGCATACTCCTCAAATATACCTCAAGCCCTGTTTCATTCCATCCAGTCCTGGAAATACTGAAAGATACACTTAGGTAGCTGGAGAGCCTTTGGCCTTAAGGTTCTTTTCATGATTATCAACTTCAGTTTTAGACTTCTGTAACAAATAGGTTTTCTCTAATTCCCCTGAGGATTACGTTACAACCTCTCCTAAAATATTTTCCTTATGTTAAGAATAAATCTAACTATTACTTCCATTTATTTTCCTTACTACAGCAAACACAATTATCTTATGAACCCATAGAGAAGTGAACACAGAGTTTTTTCTTAAGTAAAATCACGTATAGTGTGCACTGAGATTGAGTGCTGAGTGCTACTGCACTGAGAAACACTGTGCTGCAACAACTTTTTTTACTTTAAGATATATTTTTCTTTCTACTTTGTTTTGAAGAATGCATTTCACCACCCATGTTGACAAGCAAGTACTCAGCAACTTTACAGGAAGGATAAAGAAGGAAAAATCCACCGAACAACCCCCTCCTGCTGCTGTCAGTTTTGAGTTATCTATCTCCAAGAAAAGAATTAAATGATGATAGTGCAAACAGAAAAAGAGCTGCTCCCCTTTTCCTCATACACAAAATATCTTCCATAACATTTCTGCAGCACACAATCTCAGCACTTACTGCCTTAAAGAAAACCACATGCTTCTCCAAAGAAAGTCAAGGTTTTAACATAGCACAGTTAAAATGTCTGGACAATTACACTTTTTCATAGCAAAGTACGAACCATTTAATAGACAGACTTCTTTATACTCAATACCCTGGGGTACTCTGATCCTCTGCTGAAGTCTCTGGTCTCATCTGCTGTAATTGCATGTGTCACAGCCTTCTTTTAGCTTATTATGTATATTACTTGGATTGCTATGAGGAATTCGTACTACAGGAGTTGAGACTAAACTTCTTTCCTCAGTTTTACATTTTAGTCCACAGCAATCCTGCCAAAGCAGTAGCAAGTGGAAGTAGCAACTGGACCTCATTTCCTGACAGTGCATCTGGATATATTCAGGGAAACCTGTAAAATGAGGCTCTATTTTTGCTAGGTAAAATTTGAATTTTATGATATCAAAATTCCAGTCTTTCCTGTGCCCAGCAGGGTTTTGGGTTTCAGATCTTCATTCATGGACTGAAATATTACAATGCAGAAAGTGACTAAGATTAAGCATATGCAAATGTCTTTTTGGTTTAAGTAATTATCTTCATTTGCATTTATTGCATTTGTCTCAAAAGTCATACCACGCCAGAAATCTTGTATATTCATGATAAATACAATAAAGGCATATTTCTCCCATGCCTGAGTGCACTCATTCATGCTGACAGAAAGAATTTACTGATAAAGGAAAGAGAAGTGGGTTGATTACTGTGAACAGAAGAGGGACTCTGCTTCTATTTCTTTTTGCTGCTATGCTTTGTCTTTCCTTACACTTCAAACATCCTAAGGAAGAGAACTCCTGGCAGATGAAAGGTACTGGTGATCAATATGTAGCCAAACCTGCACTCACACAGAATTTATGTTCTTCCAAATTGTTTAAGTTACCCAAGTGTATAAGGGAGCAAAGTTTAAAAATTATGATAAAGCCCATAATAAATCCATCCACCCATATCCACCTCATAAGCTTCGTAGTTAACCAACGAAGTGGAAAAAGAACTCCAGAAACATATTCTGCTCTCAAAACTTGTTGTTTCTTAACTCAATAGAAAGATTTTTTCCTTGTTTATTTTTTTAAAGCTAACACAATCATGTCAAATTGAATATTTACATGTATGCAAAATGAGTTAGATTGTTAAAGCCCAAGAGAAAACTCCACGTCATTGCCTAACCTGTTCGGTGACTAAGCTCTTACCAAAAGTTGCCTCCAAGTACGCAAAGTTGTGCTTTTGTAAAAAGCCATCTGCTGACTTTGAAAGGCTGAGCAGCTGGGTTCCCATCTCTTGCTAGTTTCCACCCCCAAGCTAGACGTTCCCCCATTTAGGTCCCCTGAGAAGGGCCCAATCTGCTATTTTTGCTTGCACATGCCTAATACATACAGATAGCTACAGACTTTACATAAGCGACATCAGTCTTGGTCATATTTAATTAGAAATGATGCTAGCAGGACAGAAGAAGGGAGTTCTACTGCTCTTCTTCTATCTTAATTAGGTTTTAATTAGGCCAATTATATAACTTCAAAGAAGCCAAAGTACTGGAGCAATTCACAAGGATTGTTATTATCATCATGGGTAATTTTAGTACTTCATTTTGTTATTTTTCTGTAGTTATATATTTTTTTTCTCTATTAGCAGTTTTGACCTGTTAAAATAATTCTTTTTTCAATTAATGTACTGATTTATTTTTTACATCTTTCTTCTGTTAAACTTTATTAGTTTGTTTATAACTAACATTAGAAAGCAACAAATACATAATTCAGGTGGAGTAATAAAATTCTTCCATGTCCATCCTCCACCAGCTTGAGTTTTAAAAAGTTTTTAGGCTGCACACAAGTTGGGTGCCAGCCTGGGTGCAGGTGGCAACAGAAAATTCAGAAAGCCATTTCCTTTCAACCAGAGAATAAGACAAAACAGGGTCAGCCTGAAACTTGGCTTCCTTACCCTGTGACAAGATCAGTACTTACAGCACTTCCACAAGACATTGTCCAAAGCCTCAGGGCATTTATACTACCTTCTTGGACCACAGGTTAGTCAGAGGGGATATCTGCCATCTACACTGGTGAGGCTGTACTTTGAATACTGTGTTCAGTTTTGCGCCCCTCACCACAAAAAAAAAGACATTGAGGTGCTGGAGAGTGTCCAGAGAAGGGCAACAAATCTGGTGGGGGCTCCAGGGAGTGAGTCCTGTAAGGATCAGCCTAGGGAACTGGAGTTGTTTAGGTTGCAGAAAGGGAGGCTGAGGAAAGACCTTATCGCTCTCTACAACTACCTGAAGGGGGTTGTAGTGAGGTGAGGTCAGTTACTTCTTCCAAGTAACTGGCATTGGGACTAGAGGAAATGGTCTTAATTTCCACAAGGAGATGTTCTGACTGGATATTATGAAAAATTTCTTCACCGAAAGAGTTATAGAGCAGTGGAATAAGCTACTAAGGGAAATGGTAGAGTTGCCATCCCTGGAGGTATTTACAAGGTGTGATGCTGAGGGACATAGCTCAGTGGTAACTTGGAAGTGCTAGGTTAATGGTTGGATTTGATGATCTGAAAAGTCTCTTCTAACCAAAATGTTTCTATGATTCTATTATTCCTTTCAAAACTATACAACTAGCTGCAAAGTAGAATTCAAAATTCGTCGTGTCACTATTAGAGCGCAACATAACACTAAATTGGTTATAAGGGATATTCCTCAGGACAAGGAAGTCTTAATTTTCTTTCAAGACAAAATATTTTTTTCTACTGATTGTAACACTTAGAAATCCAAGCATGACTGGTAATCTTGCTCCCCTGATAATATGGTAAATGTGACTAACACCATTTTATAAGGCAAACGGCCATTCTCTGTGACTGAGAGGGTCACGTATCAGTCCTGTTCCCCATCCTCATTAGGCAGATTTCTTCTTCCTCTCTCCATGGGCTCCAAGATTTCCTGGCACTAAGCTGACTTCAGCCCTCCTTACGAGCCTTGAAAATGCCAGGCACCCAATCAATCAGGCTGTGTTGGTGACCCTGGCACAGAACACAGAAATGTAACAACACAAGGAGCTAAGCACTACATCTAACTGTCTTTTAAATACTTACAGGGATGGTGACTCAACTGTGGTGAATCCCCAAAAGATCCTGTCTGTCCCCAAGTCTTATCTACTGAATATTTGTCAAGCACCTCACCTGTCTCCTATATGGTTATAAGAAGGAGCTTAAGCTTCTGAAATACTTTAAACATTAGAAGTATACTTTTGATAATGTTACTATTGCCCTCAAATTCTCTATTTATGGATAGGTAAGAAGGTGCATTGGTGAGTATTATGTGTGTGGTACACTGACAGGCAATATTAAATTTAAAAGAAAAAGACAACAGCAAAAACAAACCTCTTAATGTTATCACGAATAATTTGTTGCTTTACATCATTATTAGAAATAAGGCCGTTTCTTTCCTACTGCTGTCTAAGCAGATTTCAGAATCTGTCTTGCTGTTGCTATTTTTGTGACAAAGGACTTTTTGAATTGTATAATTCTCGAGTTCCATGTCAATCACCTCTTGTATTTCAGTTCTAAACATTGATGTTAATCAGTTAATTGCACTGCTCAAAAGACTTTATGTCAAAAAGAAATGCTCGTTAGTAGGTGTGCTATCCTCTGTGTTTTATAAATAGGTTTTAGAACTTAATCCAGGCAACTCTAGTTGCTATTTGCAGATATAATTCTACCTGTTGATTAATACATTGTTACTTACAGCTTCTTTTACTGCAGTTATTTATTACTAGTTAAAATGCTAATTAAGAAGTTCCACTTAAGCAACCTTTACATCATGCAATTGCTAAAATTTCCATCTCTGTTAAGTATCATCTTAGGTGGCAATCAAAACATCCCTTAAAAAAAAAAAAAAAACAAAAAAAAAACAAAAAAACCCCATCCTTAATCCTAGCATATTTGTGGAATTTGGGGTGAAGATAATTGCTGTCTCTATTTTATGTTTGGATATGTTTAGGTACATAATGAGTACAAGTCTGCTCATTGCTCTCATTTTAACCTAGGTAAATTAACTGCAAGGCTTTTTGTTAATCTCATAGTTTGTGTCAAGGTAAAACAAGCTCATGATGCCAAACGTTCAGCATGCAGATGTAGCTTTTCAAGTAAAAGCAGAGCAAGTACCTACACAAGTACTTCTTGCAAATGGAATTATTCTATGTCACAAATACGAGTTTTGTTTAGAGTTCTCCAGCCCCGGCACACTTACAAAAATGTTATACAAATTTAGTTTCTAGTCTTCTAGTGAGCTTGTTCTTGAGGCAAGCAAAAATCAATAAAATCTTCTAGGATAAGTCAAAGTAACTGCCCAAAGAAGAGTAATAGTCAACACAAAACTGCTTTACTATATTACAAAAGTGAGCTATTTGTTTTGGGAAGTCTATGCAGAAACTGAGTATCCTGGTTTGAGGCAAAACGAACCAATTTTCTGTTTTACAATTTTACTTTCTTAGCTGGGCCTCTTCTAACTAACAAAACTCTGAAATTAACAGCACCTTGTTCAGAAAACTTCACTCTCACAATAAGACCTGATTATACCAAGGAGTGGTGTGCAGAGAGGCCCTTGCTTATACTTACTGATAGAACAACTAAGGTCAGACAATTTCATTATTTGCCCTGTTGGAGGGTCAGAAGTGGAAAAGCGTAGAGGGGTCACACCTCTAGGGTGTAGCGGACAGGACAGGTGACCCAAAACTGATCAGCTGGGCTGTTCCATCCCACCTGCATCATGCTCAGTATAAAAGCTGAGGGGCTGAAGTATCAAAGAGTCAACCCTTTCTCTTTGANTTAAAGTAGTTTAGTTTTTTCTAAACTTCTAAATCTCTTTAATCTCTTCCTCTCCCCTCTTTTTCTTGGGAGGCTGGGGCGGGGGACACAACATCATCTGTCTTTTCTGATTGGTCAGAACCACTACACTGTAAAGAACTTGAGCCAGGTCTCAGTTATGTTCAGGATGCATGAAAATGTGCATTGTCAGTGAGCACTCCTGTCTTCAAAAAGTCTTGTGAAATGCTATGCTTCTCTGGGGTAATAGCACTTCTTCCAAGTGAAGTGTTGACATACTTACCAGTTATGTAAATAGAATAATATCATATTTTTTTCAAAATCTTTGTCCTGGTCTTTGGTCCTCTATGAGGAAACTTAGTGATGCAACAGTGATAATCTATGTGTGCAAGATGATCACACATTTGATCAATCAGATTAAGTATGCTTATGTTATGCTGTAGAAATGGCTCATTAACATGCTTCCCAATACCTAGTGAAGGAGTTACCAGGTCCTCTGCTGTGATGTATCATTATTATTTCTTTTCCATTTACTAGTAATGCTTAATTACTCTTGCATAGAAGAAGTATTTCTAGCTGACACTATTCTAGCCTTGGTAACATTTTATCTTTTCTAGTATTACATTTAAGCCCCCAACTATTCCACTCCTTATACACTTTCCTTCCCCTAAAAAAGGAAAGAAAAAGCAAAAAGTGTGAACTCTCTTCTTAAAGCTCAGTAATGACAGAAACCTTTAAGGCTGGATGTGTCTGCAAGTGCTGTACACACACAGTGAAGTGTATCTGACCCTGCCTGTACACAATTGACAGATGCACCTAGACACACAGTAAGGAGTAAACTAGATTTTGGTTCTGGCAGAACAACCTGCAGCCTTAGAGGGGCTCTGCAGGTGTTAGTGGTGCTCTAGGGTTTAGGAATTGGAGAGGAACAGGCTCGCCTTTTTTTCATCATTGTTTTTGCTTCTTGTTGTCTGTTTCTGCCAGGGCTTGTAAAACCAGTCACAAAATATTATCAGAGATGATATGCTGGGGTGATTATACACTGTAAATGCTGGAGTGTTGTTTTCTCCTCCAGAACCTGCTTCCACAGACTTCCTGTAACACATGGTCAGTGGCTGTTCAGTTGTTATAGACCTGCACCACCCTCTCTACCAAAGTGCAAAAAGTTCATCTTTTCCTATGTAATAGCATTTTCAAACATAAAACTGGGGACCAATGAAAATACTCAGACCATATATATCTGTGAATTCATGAGGGAAGTACCAAACTGCTGACATGTGGTTGCTATTAAATCACCATTACACTTCCACCCTTGGGCCTTTTTTTCAACAGATGTTATTTGAAGTCTTTTGCCTTGTAGCCATCCATCACAGAGCTCAAATCGGGACTACAGTGACACCGAATTGTTTTTTTGTTTTTTGGTGTCTTATGTAGCCAAGTTTATACAAAACTAATGTTCAACTAATGTGTTAGCTCAAAAGGGAGTATAGAGAAATCTTTCAATTAAAAAGAGAAAACATCTTTAGGTTATGCTGCTATTTGACATCAACATAGTTGTTATGCTACTGGATGGCATGATATTGGTATCAATTTAGTTATGCAATTAAATACTATATTTAGTAATTTTGTTATTAGAAATCTTTGGCATTTTTTTCTCATCTATGAAACAGAACTCAATTAAATGCTTCCAGCGGAAGCCGAACCACTGTACAGAACATCTAGATGTACATCTAGAACATATAGATGTATAAAAGAGCTGTGCCTCACATGATGGTCTGAGATTCTTGCTGCATTTTTCTTTATTGTTTTGCCCACACGTTGAATAATTTTAATATTCATTGTCTTCAAGAATTTTATTCTTACTGTGGCTTGTACTGTGAATATTGTTGCTGTTATCCTTATGTCATTGTTTAACTGCAGCTGGCAACTAGGACTACACAGCCATTCACTCACTCTCCAACCCCTCACCTTGCAGTGACATAGGGAGAAGAGAAAGAAAAAGGAAAAAAAACCTCCTGGGTTGAGACAAAAACAGTTTAACAGAAGACTAGCAGAAGAGAAATTAATAATTATATTAATTGTCATGGTAAAAGAGTATACAAAATGGATGATACAATGCAATTGCTCACCACCTAATTGCCCAGCCCATCCTGAGCAGTGATTGCAGATTTCTGTCCCCCAGCCAACCCACACATATATTGAGCATGACGCCAGTGGTATGGAATACTCCTCTGGCCAGTTTGTCCCATCTGTGCTCCCTCCCAGCTTCTATAAGAAGCTGAGGAAGTCTTCAACTTAATATAATCATTTCTTATCAACAACTAAATGTGTTACCAACATTGTTGTCATACTAAATCCAAAACACAGCAGCAAAAAGGAAAAAAAAATAACTATCCCAGCTGAAACCAGAAACCTTGATAACGGCACGGTCTTTTTTCATCCTTGTTTAGACTTAGTAAGCTTCATCATGGGGAAATTTTGATCTGTTGAGATGTGAAAGTAAAGAAGGAGCTACTGATTAAGCAAAATATTTGCAATGACCAGTAATTCCTCTCAGTTTTTCAGTCTAGTGTTAATCTTGCATTAAATTTGTGCTTGTCTTGAAGACCAAATGAGATTTTTATGAATTTAACATTTTTTTAAAATATATTTCACACTTAAATTTTAGAATTCTGTGGATTTGTAGTTCATGTCTTCATCAAGCTGTGGTCAATTTCTATCTTCTGCTCTAATGACTTTAAAAGTCTGTCCTGATGTTTCACTGTTTTTCCATATGTGAATTTACCTGATAATTGTCTTGATTATTTTTAGCAATAAATTTAAAACAGTGGTGCAGTGCACCCAGCTGTTAGTAACACAGACTTAATGCTCTGTGTTGCTGTGGTTTCTTTTTTTCTATTCTTATGCCCATAAATTTTAGCTATTATTAGCATGAGCCGATTAAATGGAAGGAGTGAAAATAGAGTCAAACTGCAGGTGTAAAACTGTTTATTCTGGCATACATTCTGTGGTGCAGATCTCAGATTAGTTGTGTAAGGTCACCTGGTTTTATGTAAGGTACAGTATATTGTACTAATATATATGTACAATGTACTTCTGTGTACAACTAAAATACCCGAGGAGGTTTTTCATCCTTTAGTATGAATTTGGACTCTCAAAGTGTCTCAAACCACAAGGATCATCTAACACATACTTAAACTTGGCATAGGTAGATAATCCAATGGCATGCTTTTGTTTAAAAAGATAATAGACCTGTAACTTATTGTAACGCTTTCTCCTAAGGATTTGGGATATACATTTTTTCTGCCCTACATTTAGTCTTCTGTCTATTTTCATTTCTCTATGAAAGTGGCATGAATGCATCAACTGTTCTGTTTCCTGTTGTCGAGGTTTCAGCTGGTGTGGATGGAGTCTGGGTAGGGACAGTTTCAGTGCTAAGCGGAGCCGGTGCCGGGATGGGCTGGGTGACCGGTGCCGGCTGAGCTTGTACCATGGCCGGAGCCGGTGTTGTGGCTCTCGCCGGTGCTGCTGGAGGTGTGGGCCTGGCCGGTGCCGGAGCCGGTG
>VZRU01009758.1:231410-251376 GCA_013398155.1 Pedionomus torquatus | reverse complement strand
GATTCCAGATCTGAAGTCAGGAACGCTCGGATCAGGATCAAAGGCAGACGAACAGGCAGAGTCCTCCTTGGATGTCAACCATCGAAGAAGGGGCGAAAAAGGCGAAAAAGGGAGTTGACCTGTTGATCCTTCAGCTTTTATACGGGGCATGATGCGGATGGGATGGAATAACCCTGTTGGTCCGTTCTGGGTCACCTGTCCTGTCCGCTCCTCCTTGAAGGTGGGACCCTCCAACAGGCAAATGCTGAAAATTATCTGACCTTGGTTCTTCCAGCAATAAGTCTAAACAAGGGCCTGTCTGCATACCATCCCTTGGTATAATCAGGTCTTATCACTGTGAAACGAAACAGCTCTGAACAATGTGCTGTTAGTTTCAGAGTTTAGCTAGTTAGAAGAGACCCAGCTAAGAAAGTAAAACTGTAAAACAGAAAATTGGTTCGTTTTACCTCAAACCAGGACACCTGTATATCTAACATGGCACCACCAATAGGTTAATGATGGCAGCTGTGGCTATGTTCTGTTGGCATGCATTCTTTGTAAGTCCTTTTGCATGGTTTCTTCAATCTCTTTGTCAACACAGAGGCCTAATCTTATGCTCTGACAAATTATTTTACTCAGTCAGTCCATAAGATATCTATGCTCTGAAGCAGACAGGTGTGTTCACTTGACATTAATGCCACTCAACTCTCCAGTGTTCTCTTTTGGTATCAGCAGACATGACAGCAAGGACTGTGAGGTGCAGCTGTGGACTAACTGGCCCAAGTACACCTTCATCTGTGATTGAAATAAAGGTGCTGGATCATGAATGACAACACGGAACTGCAGGAGTGCCTTTTCTATTGTCACTGTGACAGAGCAGTATCTTGCATAGGACTAGTTGGTTAAATGGGTTAAATTTCTGCACTAGATTTACTAAAGAATACCTGTGAGCAGCTGAGCTCCTAAGTAGCCTGGGTGCTAAAAAGAAAGGTAAGATATAAGCCCTATTACATTTGGGTCTTAATTGTTCTGATGGGATGCTTTTGAAAACTTGACCATTGGTAGTTTGTTCAAGCTCACAAATTTTGTGGCAAGGAAGGAAACAAAACCTCTGTACTGAGCCTCTAAATATTTAACCATCCTCCTTTATGGGAGCAAAGACAATAGTTGGACAAGTAATACTGATTCATCCATTATCATAGAATAATAATTTGAACTATTTCTCTGTGAAAAGATGGAAACACCTGAATATGCTTTGATCTCTCCCCTATAAAAGCTCTAAGAGGAGATCTATACAACTATGTAGACATCATCTCATACTCTCCTCATTGATTTGGGGTGGTCTTTATGTGGGTACATAAACTGTCCATATGGACTAAAGTACAATTCTCAAGTTCATTACAAATAACAGGAACCTAAGAATAGGCAAAAGCTTTCAGCAAAACCGAAAGAACAGAAGGTATATTTTCAGGTTTTGAAGGGAAAGAGGAAACTGGGCTGTTTTCAGGTAAGTCATTTCACATCATTTTCTTTGTAAAAGCTGTAAGGAACTCAGCAAATACACACTCTAATGCATTATTAATGTATTTTCCCACAAAAATTTCATTCGGAAGAACAGCAAACACTTTTGCTTTTCCCCTCTGATAGCCACTTACTATCGCCAAGGATGAGTATCCTTAGAGCCTTTTCAAGCTTGTGTGATATGTTTTTATTATGAACATTTTTTAATGTTTATTGCCTATCTGTCTTCAAGCAATTTTCTTTGTTCATAGTAGAAGGGTAAGCAAAAAAACTATTTAAACCTATGAGGTTTTGGTGAAAACTAAAAACTCATTGTCTTCCGTGATGTGTGGAGTGTTGTAATATTATCTAGCAAAATTGAAACCACCGTCTAGACGCTATTGCCCCTAACCTGTATAAGTGGGAGATTTTTGGTTGGTTGGTTGTGGTGNGTAATTGAAGAGTTAAGGTAATTTGAGGAATTTCTTGAACATTCTGGTAAATATCTATGTCTCCCAGAACTCTGAATTGCCATAGAAACCAGGTGATCTTCAACTTCCAATCAGAATGTCACTATAATTTAAATTATTTTATTAAAATGTCGAATGCATTTTAGAAAAATAAGGCCAAATGTTTCCCACCATAAGAAGCACTTCTTCTCTAGTAAAGCATACACAGCTAATATAATTTATGTTGTGAACTGTAAAAGGGAGTACTGATAAACATTTTCTCATGAAATATTGTTTTGGGAGAGCACTTGCTCATTTAAGACATAAAAATGAGGAAGCACCAGTAACGTGAGCTCAAGACAGGAATGAAGAGAGCTCTATTATGTAGTTAAAGCCACCTCCAGCTTGCTTGACATTGGTGGACTACTCAGGTATTCCTTGTGCACCTTGGATAGCCCATCTGCAAAGCAGAAATTGTCAGAATGTTAATCTTTGAAGTTTTGAAACCTGTCAATGAGAAAAGACTATCTAACCACTGTGTAAATTCTGTTGGCTTTGGTTATATGTGTATGTTTTCATTAAACTAACTGCCATGACTTCAGGAAGACTCTGCCTGGGTCTATATCTACTCTAAATCAAGAAAGACTGTAATTTAGAGAAATTGGACATTCTAGTGTGTTTATGACATTCTTTTACAAAGACAGTATTGGACTATAAAAAAGATAAGTTGTTCGTTTTTTTTTGTATCTTTTTTGACACAGGCTCAGCAGAAGAAAGCTAGGGGATTTTTTTTCTGTGGGACAGTATCTTCTGTTGAAGACTAGGAACTATAGTGATGTAATTTCTGGGCTAGGTTCTTTATCAGATTGAAGACTAAAGTATAAGATAGCCACAGTGTGATTGTTCTGTATTTTCAAAGCACTACTGTGAAGGAATATGTTTGTTTATTCTCTTCAATAGATTTCTTGTCACATGTTTGCAAAATTCTTTTTACTTTCCCCTGAGTTTTCTCTGGTGATATTCTTTTTCATACTTGTTGGTTTATTTTATAACTACTGTTCAAGTATTTTGTGTTTCGGGGCTTATTGAGCTTGTGTCTGACACATTCCAGTTCAATCCTCAACAATCAGCGTGATAATGAGGCTCACGTGAGGCTTTGAAGGTGTACTGTTTTGCAGGACACCTAAATGGCATTTTATCTCATTTGCTAAGGATAAAACAAAGATTTCCTTTTCTCAGCAAAGACTTTAAGACTTTAATCTAATGCCCTTTTGACACCCAGTTTCAACAGAATAAATGGAAGAAGATCCTGAATCACCTATTCCAGGTTTACACTGCTCTAACTCTCTTGGTTTAAGTTGTTTCATTAGAATAATGTTCCCCAGTGGTAGCAGTGATTAGAAATATAGTCTGGATTGCACAAATATCTGAAAATTCTAAATTACTCTAGATTTCCCTGAAAGAACTGCAGAGGACTAAATGTAATGCATAAAAATAAAACTGTCTTGAGTTAACAGCATTTGTGTGTCATGCTGGATACACCATTTTGATATAATCAACACAAGGAAAGCTGTTGGAAACGATGATTTTCTATACAGAAGTTAACCTGAACCCTATTTTAAGATGCGATAATAATTTTGGTTTTATGGCCAAATTAGCTAAGAATGGAAGGATGGAAGGTCTGATTTAGCCCTACAAGAGTATCAGAGTAAGATCTGATGTAAATGACAATAAAATTTGGTGAGCATGTATGAAAAACATGAACATATTTTTCCTGCAAAAGAAAAAGGCTGAGTCTTAATAAATAATAATAAATTTGTGGTCTCAAAAGTTTTTTTCAGAAAGTAATGCAGATTTTTTAGGATGCCTAAATAAACTTCATTACTGACACTTTCAAAATCTCACAGGGTAATTTCTTATAACATTTCTAACTGTATCATGTCCAATTAGTTTATTTTCTGCCATGAATATTTCTCATTTTCTGAAAAAAAAAAAAAAGCACAGTTGATTGAACCGATAAAAGCATTTATGTGAACATTGCAATGAATCATATGCTTATTGCAAGATCATAGAATGGTTCGAGTTGGAAAGGACCTTAAAGATCTTTGAATTCCAGTCCCCCTGCCATGGGCAGGGACACCTCCCACTACAGCAGGTTGCTCAAAGTCTTGGTCTTGAACACCTCCAGGGTGTTCCACAACTTCTCTGGGCAAGCTGTTCCTACCCTTCACTACCCTCACGCTAAAGAATTTCTTCCTGATATCTAATCTAAATCTCCCCTCTTTCAGTTTGAAGCCATTACCACTTGTCCTGTCACTACACTCTCTGATAAAGTGTCCCTGCCCATTTCTCCTGTAGGCTCCCTTTAGGGATTGGAAGGATGTTTTACAATATCTCGGGACAAGATGCCTTTATCAGATAGTTTATTTTGACTATTTCACAAGTAGCTGTGAAAAAAAAGAAGGTACTTTAGAAGAAAAGTTAGTTATCTTCCCTCCTTGGCCCCATGCCTCTGTAAGGTGCCAAGATGATTGTGAGGTATTACACAAGTCTTCTATCCCCAAGCTTCTGCAAAAACAATTATGTGCTAGACACCCACTCATTCCAGACTCACAGAGATGTTAGCTGTTCTTCTACCTGCCAACATCTAGCACATTACTTTAGAGATATTTTAGCGGATATTTAACACTATAAGGAGTAACCTTAACAGAACCATGATGTAATTCTTTGTCGTAGGACTATTTAAATATTTTGATGGTTACACTAATATTAAGTGTACTGTACTTTAGGCTCACTAGCCAAGAACAAGCTAGTGGTATGAACTGGCTGGTAAGAATTATTGGCACAGATGCCAAGTATGTCTTTATCCCTTGGGCATTCTTTTTTTCCCCAAGAGTTAAGAGTGTGATTGGTTACAATCAAGCTATGCAGCACTTTTCATGTGATGACAGTGTGAAGAGGTAATTAGATCTTTCAGAAGCCAATAAAGGATTACTCAGTAATTTTTGTTCTACAGAATTGGTCCTTTTACCTCAATTCACATACTTGTTTGATTGCCTGTGTAACGTGTTTGTGAGGAGAATTGGTGCTGCACCTTGTTGCCTGCTTCATCTTAGCAGAAAAGGTGTACTTTTTAGCCAGGCTTGATTGCAGTTAAACGTTGTAAGTGAGAAAATAACTTTGCAGCTTTGACATAGCATAGGTGGAAATAGGGGAATAATTCTGGATTCTGAATAGGAATTTGAAATTTACCCTGGTATCTAATACATAAACTAGAAACAGATAAACTTATTGACTAAAGTAATTTTACATCTTTTATTTTCCTTTTTGACACTTTGAAGCCCACTAATTTCTTGACTCCCAAAGCCTATAATATCCTTGAAATAGTATTAGATAGTTATTTGCCATTGGACTTAAAAATGCAACAGAATCTTAGAATCATAGAATGGCTAGAGTTGGAAGGGACCTCAAAGATCATCAAGTTCCAAACCCCTTCCATGGGCAGGGACACCTCCCACTTGACCAGGTTGCTCAAAGCCCCATCCAGCCTGGCCTTAAACACTTCCAGGGATGGAGCATGCATAGCTTCTCTGGGCAACCTGTTCCAGTGCCTTACTACCTTCACAGTAAAGAATTTCTTCCTAATACCTAATCTAAATCTCCCCTCTTCCAATTTAAAACTGTAATTCCTTGTCCTATCACTACATATATTTTTAAATAATATAAGTTTTTTAAAAGATAATACGAGCAATGACTGCAATATTTTACAGTCATTAATATTTTTAAATAGGCTTTGGAATAATCTTACTTATAGTTTATTGTAGAAAGCTGCATATTATATTTTCACAAGCATTTCTATTCTAGCAGCTTGGTCATCATGTATCAAATATTGTTGTTTAGCTGTAATAATGTTTTTGCTTCACTTAAGAAGTGAGAAAAAGATAGCTCGTTCACTGTTTTCCTGTTCATGAAGTATCATTGTAAAGGGCAGGATTATCTTTAATATGTGATGCTACTGTCAGGCTTCAAATACAGTACATTTTATGTTGTTGATGCTAAAATCAGTCTTGGAAAAATACTTCTTATTCTCATTATATGACTTTCCATGCTTATAATTTCTCAAAATACTTCTTTAACTGGTTTTAAACCCTGATTGACTGTATTTTTAAATTTAGCAATATTTATGCATTTAACATAAATCTTTCTGGTTCTCTGTATGTTGTGTAATTCAACAAAGCTTTCCTTTTAAATGTCAAATTTGGATACACGTAGTATTAATACAAAATTTAACAGGTCTAATCTTTTCTCCAAGAGAGCTCTCTTAGATCCAAAATTGGTATCAGTGGAAATCACAGAGTCATGGAATTGTCACAGTTGGAAAGGACCTCTGAGATCATTGAATACACAAACCCACAACCCACACCTTACAATCTCTGCCACTAGAGCATACCCATCTAGGAGTGGGAATTCTATCAAAAGAAAGATTAAAATGCAAACACTCGAACAGGTGCCAGGAACAAAGAGTAGGATTTTTAGTAACATCAGTAAATTTCAGTGCAACTTGTTTTCACTCTTTGGCAATTATCAGCTATTGACATGAATACACAAACAAGCTGAGGCATTGCCCTACACCCAAGGAAAGATCATGGAAGCTAGAACATAGCAGAGACATGCAAACACCTGGACAAGTTCCTACTTGCTTTAGATTGTATTTATCAGCTTAGTCCAATGCCAGCCTGAGACCGTGAAGAGTGATTTGGGTATGTCTGCACTGTGTACTTCTGTCAGCCAGCTATTTAAATTACAGAGCTATCCCAGCTCACAATAATTGAGCCCTGGCTGTAGCTGAATTGTGATGGTGCAAGAAGACCTGGATCCAAGGTGATGCAATGAGGGGTTTGAAATCTGAGGACGAAGAAAAAAGAACCCCAGGTTTTTCTCCTTGAGTCAATGCATGGAATTGCAAATAGGGATGGGAGTTAAGATGAAGCTAAGTGGCATATAAGCTCAGTTGTTTGAGGTTTGGAAGAGAATTGATCTTTTCATAAGTCAGGGAAGCACAGACAATCCCTTAACAAGAAAAAGCTGGGATCTGATGTCTGAAGCAACAGGGAGCAAATGGATACTAAGCAAAGCAAGGTAACCTGTTTGTGGTAGCTGTGGATGTTGGGGGTATGTTGGGGTCATAGCAGCTAATAATATTGTAGCCTGTCCATCCTCTAAATTTGACACAATCACAGTCTTTCTGTAGATTGTGATTTAAAGCCATGTGAAACTCACAAATCATGATGTCAAAATTATGTTAATAGTAAATATGCTTACTGAAGTAAATCTTTTCCTTTCTTCCTCCTCCCAATGTAACTCTTTGTGGTCTATAATAAGCTGATGTGGCAGCTAAGGCTATGATCACATTTACTGTCATTATCAACACAGTTTATTATTTTCTATCATAATTAAGGAATTTTCCATTAAAAATAATTATGGAAAAATGCAATGTTTTCCACATTTTATAGCTGTTTTTATTTGGGAACTTTCAGCACATACATGTGTTGGGTCAGGAACTTAACATTTGGAAGGGGGATTTGATTGACAATAACTGGGTTTTACAAGCTTTTCAAATATTTAGCTTGGGCACTGTCAGTAAAGCTAGTCAATGCTAATCAGGTGAGCTTCATTATTAACTAAATGATTTCCCTTTCAGAGGAGCTCAAGACATTAATTTCCTATGCCTTGAGTTATACTTTGTCAGGTATTCCAACCTAGAAAAAGGAAAAGTAGTACTGTCAGGATGCTTTCCACTGACAAACTGAAGAAAGTAGAAGCTACCTTCTGAGAAAGCAAAGGCAAAATTGGGCCAAGGACATAGAGGAGGAAGCAGGCAGTCACACTTTTGTCCATCTTTAGGTTATAAGCTCCAGATTTTCAATATGTGATATTCTTTCATGCCTAGCGGAAACTTACTTACAACTTGCTAATGCACTGCATTTATAGAATAAGTAGAAAATCATGTAAGTATTGGCATTATTGCAATAAAGAAGTACGCATAATGATCACTTGGGAACAAGATAGCATCGTCTGGGGTCTTTTTGGTTGTAAGGTCATTGAGTATATTGTTTGGTTGTATATACTTTAAACTAGGAGAAATCAAGTGCAATATGGAGTAATGATTAAAGGAATCATGATTTATTCATAAAGGAGTATATAATCTTTATTTGTATTTGACAAAGTTTCTGGACTGAAAAGTGAGGTTTGATCTGTATTTCACTGAATATGTATTACCAATTTTTTTTTTATTATTTCTTTCATACGACCAATGAGATTTCAAATTGTATGTAGCTGTTGTGTTAGAAAGTTGGTTAGCATAATTCTTGCAATGAGCACAATGCTTCTAGGCTTCAGAGGGGTGATAAGAGATATATCATGTAAAGTAACAGACACTATTATTTAATATGGTTGTATATACTGAAGATGTCTCATCACTGCTGTGATGGTTTGATTGCCAGCTTTATTGCGTTCATATTTCAGCAATCACAAATACAATGGCATGAATCATCAAAAGATGAGAAAATATGACACTATCATGTTATGTGAAGCTTTTAGGCAGAGCTCATTGGTTCTGAGGACACAAAATACTACACTGGTTTTGTGGAATCACGTGGGGCAAAAAGAATGCTGAGGGATTCAAGGACACAAAAGGAGTCTGCATTGGACCTGGATTCTGGAATATTATGAAAAATCAGTGTCAGTAAAGTTAGTAGTAACCCTCTATGTTGCTTTCAGGCTGCTTATTTTTTGCACCATTCGCCTGTTCATTCCTATTCTTCTGTGCATCCCCTGTATTCCCTCTTCCACTCCTGCTCTCCTGTGTATGCCCTACACCTGGGGCATGTTACAAATCTCACTTCCCATTTCAGTACAGCTCTTCTTGAAGCCCTCTTTGGAGAAACCCTGAGATTAGGAAGCATACTTATATTCTTGAAAGCATATGTGCATGCTTTTTCTTCTAATTCAATTCTTTGTTGAGGAATATATTGTTTTGCACTGCAAACATAGGCTATTATTTCAAGAGAAAGCTTACACTGACATTTCATGGCTTGCATCCTTCATTTAGTGGCCCACATCTCAATGTGATGAAAATCAGATAACACAAACTGAGGTTCTGACTAGAACTTTTGGTTAGGTTTTTGTTATACTTTTTGATGTGTTGCCTATAGGGACATAAAGTTCTCTTCTTTTATATTTCTTTCACTAAATATCTGTTGCTCCATTGCTGGTGCCTCCTCTGAAACTTTTGGAGTAGATGAGTATTTTCTGTTTCCATTTCTTCTTATTCTTTGAGATTTTTGGTCTCTTTATGAAAAAAGGAAGATCTTATTTTATGTGGTGTTTTCAGTAAGGGAAAAACATATTATCATTTGTGCTTGACACAACTTCTTTATTTTCTATTTATTTTCTTTTTATTATGTATTCTCCATTGTCACACTTAAATTATTTTCATTGATTTATCTTACTTACTTTCTCTTCTGTAACTGGTTGACTAAAATTCTGTCTACCATTGTATCAATCCCACTAATTGTTTATACTTTTATAGAAAACATTTGTAACAAGATTAATGAATGAGCCCCTGATGCCACTAGAGCTGCAATGTTATATCGGCCTACTGAAACTTTAATAGGCTTATACGAACAAGGAGGTGTGGAGCCAGTAAAATCTCCAACATATGAATGTTTGAGTAATTATGGCCATATGGAAATCTGCTGCCTTGTTCTTGATGCAAAGACATAGTCATGGTTTTTCTCAGTTTTTAATATTTGTGATGAACTTTGTAATGAGCAATAACAGAGGGATCCTCTAATTCATTTGCTACTTAGAAGTACAGCTTCTGGCTAGTATTAGTTGAAAATAATTGATTTATATTTCAAAGAGGTACACTGGATGTATTATTGCACAAAGATGATCTAGTGAACTAATCTCATCAAAGGAAGGCATTCCAAAATTTAGTATGTCCCACAAAAATGAAGTTATATGTTTTTTAACATTTTGAAATTCTCTGAAATATTGCTATTCCAAACATGTTTTGCTGACAACATTTTTCAATATAAAAGTGTTCTGCAAGATGAATTTTTCAAGAGAGATGGCATTTAAAGAAGGTATTGAGTGTTTTTACACTTGCTAAAGTAAATTTGCATTAGGAAATTCTTTACAATCATTCAAATTGGTTTTGTCAGCAGTTGTTTTTTAATAGACCATTTTTGCAATTGTGGTCCCTCAGACTTTGAGTGAGTGATGTTATTAAATGCTTCTCCAGGCTCGTGTAGTTTGTGCAACCAAAGATTTCATACCTTCTGTGCTTTAGTTCAAATATATTTTCCCCCAGATTTCAGGGATCTGAACTCATCTTTACTAAAAGTTGTCTTGCCAGAACTCCACCAGCACACCGAGTCACCAGCACACTCAAGCTAATGTCTACCCCAGCAGTGCTAACTGCCCTTATGGCTGAGGATTAAACAGACACTTAGTCCTTTCTATGGACATCTGTGGGATCTTAATGCCAGGAAGCCAGCAAGGCTCCCAGTGCTAGGAGGAGGAGCTGGAAGCAGTATTGGCAGTGGGATGTTCTTTTCCTGCCCACTCAAGTACTGTGCTTTGGCAGAGCAGAGGTGTGGGTGTTTCCTAGGAGAAGGTAGGCTGCAGGAATCAAGTATGAAAACTCATTGTGTACCTGTTGGACACAAAAGGTGAAGGCCCACTCAGCTGAAGATTTGCTGGTGAAATTTACAGGGCTTTAAAATAAGGAGGTCATGGTAAGACCTAACTGGATAATATTCTGTTCTGGTTTCTATCATGCCACTTGATTTAGTCAATTACTGTTCTATTAGATTTTGCTGAAATAATGATGGCTTTCATATGCTGTGCTATAGAATATTTGTGCTGTAAAGATTTTCTCTTTAAAGGCGCATATAAATGGTAAATGTGATTTTAAATAGATCTAGGAAAATAATTAAAACTCTACATCTAAACATGCAAACATCTGAGCTAATGAATGTTGTGCAAGTTACTCATTTACAGAGAGTACAGGCAGAGCTGGCAGAGAAATTAATTGGACCTAAGGACTTTCAAGCACTTCTTTTTATAAAGGGAACATAGAAATACCCAGGGGTGTAACATAATCATTGCTGTGGTGAGACAGACCTTTTATGTGAAAAGGAAAGGACTTCAGCATGTAAGGCTCCATCATTAACACTGAAATAACATAACTAACCTAGACAGCTAGGATGTCGGCAGTCACTAACTTCTAACATGTAACACTTGTTTGTTCTTACTAACTCCTGGGACTTTGAAACAGCTCTTCAATCATTTGGTTTAGAATTTTTTGTATCTGACGTTAAAAACATGTTTGGGATGGGTTTTTTGGTGAAGGTTTGGCTCATGAAAATTCAGAAAACTGAAAAAAGTTACATCAGAAAGACTTCTACAGATGTTAATCACTACATATATGATATCGTATTATCAGAGTTCAGTGAAACTTCAGAAGTTAAATAAAACCACGGACCTTGGATAGCATATATTCCTTCTTAAGGTCATTACAGTGTTAAACCTGCATTCACTCACTTTTCACTGCAGGCAAACTCAGATTTAAGACCAACTGATACGATTCAAATGTCTTTTTTGGCTCTGTGCACAAAACCCAAATTAGGTTTAATTATATCACTCACCTGACCCTTGTTATGGATGTATTTAAAGTTTGCAGAGGGGTAGAAAAACATAACTGAGTTAACAACTAATCAGTGGTCTTGGGTTTTTAAAGAGGTGCAATGTTTCCTTTATTTCTTGAAATTAAGCCAATATTGAGGTTATTTATTCCATTTTTAGGCAAGATCTTTCCTTTAACTAACAAAGTTCCTAATTTATTTTTTTTAATTTTTTTTTAATTTTTTTTTTCCACACACTCACCCCTCCATGCCACACCCAATTATTCTTAATGCATTACTCTCATGAATCGAAAGCTTATAAAAGTGCTGGTCTGGGAAGCCTGGAATGCAGATTTTTTACTTTATTTGCAAATCAAATAAGACAGGTGCTTTTCTGCTCAAGATCCTGTGATAACCATGTGCAGACTTTTTTTCTTTCCTCCTGAAAATACACAGTTACAGATGGATGTTTCTTTTTCTCTTTGTTCAGCCTTTGTGTTCTCTTGCAAATTTGTCAGCTAAGAGAATAATTAGCAAAGTACCAACCTCAGTGCTTGTTAGCACACTTCACATGGCTAAATGCTTGTGAAATGGTGATAATAGGTACTTTCTCTGGTCTAAATAAACCAGATTGATTTAAAGAGAAAAGTCATCCTCCTCTTTTTGGGTTACTCAGTCTGAATTTTTCTTTTCATTTTTTATTGCTTTGGATTGGAGCACAATTGTTCAGAATTTTAAAATTTGAAAAATTTTAAATTTTAAAATTTGAAAAAGTTGATAGAAAAAAAGTTATGTTGGAATAAATAGTTTGTACAAAAAGAAAATTTTAAAAAGAAACCATTCTTATCTTCAAACTTCCCGCAGAAAGGTTCTTTTTACATCCTATTTTTACATGTGTGATGGTTTCAGCTGAGATGAAGGTGACTTTCTTACTGGCAGCTGGTATAGTGCTATGGTTGGATTTGGGATGAGAATAATGCTCATAGTGCACTGGTGTGTTTAGTTGATGCTAAGTAGTTAAGGCCTTTTCTGCTCCTCACATTGCTCCACCAGCGATTAGGTTGGGAGTGCACAAAAAGTTGGGAGGAGACAAAACATGGACAACTGACCCCAAGTGGCCAAAGAAATATTCTATTCCATATGATGTCATGCTAAGCATACAAAGCTGGGGGAGGAAGAAGGAAAGGGAGGAGGGGCATTCAGAATTATGGTCTTTGTCTTCCCAAATAACCACTGTGTGTGATGGAGCCCTGCTTTCCTGGAGATAGATGAACACCTGCCTGCCTAGGGGAAGTGGTGAATGAATTCCTTGGTTTGCTTTGCTTCCATGAGTGGCTTTACCTTTATTTATTAAACTGTCTTTATCTGAAGCCCTGCATTTTCATATTTTTCTGATTCTTTTCCCCATCCCAATGGAGAGAAGGATAAGTGAGCAAGAGGTTGTGTGGTCCTAGTCACCAGCTGGGGTTAAATCATGCTGAGAAGTAACATAGATCTATAATCCTGGGAGTTTTCAAACGAATCTACAGAATTGACTGTCATAACACAAGTCTGAAAACTATCTCCACGGTCGCTGAATCTAATGACATATTATCAAATGTGTCTTTTGTAAATTTACCAAGTCATGTAGGAATTCTCCACCTCCCCCATGCTACCAGAAACATGGTCTTAGGACTTCGTTCCTCTGAAGATTAGAAATCTTTTTATGTGAGCCTACTTAGATATGTAGATTGACAGCTTGTGCCTGTGAATGTTGCTTTTTAGCAGAAGTTATTTTCTTTAGTATTTACCTTTCAGTGCTTTTAAGGTGAATGATCTTATCCTGTCAGTTTGTATTTTCCTGAGCTAACCAAGACGAGCTGGTCATGCAGGCCCTTTACTTTTTTCTCACTCAACACTTATTTATTGCCCACAGTTGCAGCTGAAAGATATCAATCTTTTCAAGTACACTTAACCAGAATTTTGCGTGTTATTTTATGTAAAATCTCCAGGTTTCCTGTTGTCTTTTGTTCATTGATGTGTCACTGGTGCTTGTGGACTTATGAAAAATAACTTGCAGATCCTTTTCTTTCACCATCATTTTCAACTGGTAGACTTCCCATTTAAGTACACCACTTTCTATTGTTCTGGTCCTTGCTCTTATCTTTCTCTTCCTGTCTGTTATTCTGAATCTGCTGAGTTATGCAGATTCAGAATAACATTCCCTCTTAGCAGTGTGTCAACAACAATTTTTCTGTGCCAACCTCATTTATGAAACCACCAAGTAAAGTGGTCTGAAACTCAGTTTCAGAATGATATCACCAGTGATGCTTTTCCAACCTACTTCCAGCACCTCTTAGACTCCCTTCCAAATACCTGAATTTTAAGTCTTATTGTCAACACTGATTTGTTGTGTTTTGTTGTTTGTTTTTTTCCTAGCTAGATGTGGTCTGAGATCTCAGAATACCAGTTATTTTCCTCCTCCCTTTAACTTCCCAGTAAGTTTAATGGACACTCTTGCCTGCTGTGCAGTGCTGCAGCTGTTCCATTTCTTCTGCCTTCTTTGAGCACACCATCATCCACACTTTGTGTGCCAGCATGGGTACATGACCCAGTGCCAGGGGGCTAGTACAAACTAAGCTGTTATCTTCAGGGTTGTATGAACTCCCACTGTATCAAATGCTTTAATGTAACCCTTGCTCACAAAAGACCTTTGCTGGTATAAATAGGTGAGTTACTTATAGCATTAGAAAGTGAGAACAAATTCTGCATAAAAGCTTGTACTTGCAAGTAGCTCTCCAACTCTGGAATAAACGCATACATAAAGCAGCTGAGTTTCCAGGTTTTTTGATTTTATATTATGGGGATGACTTGTATTTAATTTTCTCTACCATTTCCAAGTCTGATCTACATACAATACACAGCGAAAATCTCACTCAATTTGTCTATTGTCTAGACTGAAGCCAGTGTTGAAATGTCTAGGGAGTTAATATAAATTTTTATATATTGGGAGTAAATTAAATACTTTGAGTCTGTGAAGGACTGTAGAAGATGTAATAACATCATAGAAAGTTGTGGTTTACTGGGTTTGGAAATTGAATCTTAGTCAAAGAAAATTAGGTTAAAAGATCAATAGAGGTGGATTATTTTAGACAGAAAACATGGATTTATGTTGGTTCTCACGCTACTTACAGGAATGTTCATTATCAAGTTTTGGCTGGGCTTTTTAGTATCCATTTTTTTTAGCATCAGTTTACACCCTGATGGGTAGAATTAAGATAGTACATCACTGCACCTACAAACACTGCCTTCCAGTGACTATCTGGGACCCCACCCTCTCATTTGCAAAGTTAAAAAGCAGGAAAAAAAAAAAGAAAAAAGAAAAAAAAAAGGAAGAAAAAACTCAGGGGGGAAGTCAGAAAAGCAAATTAAATTCCTTATCAGGATTGTTTTGTGAAGCTGTTAATGACAGGCAGTTGAAAATGGAAAAGGATTAGATAAAAATCATAGAATTATAGAATGGTTCAAGTTGGAAGGGATCTTAAGGATCTTCCAGTTTCAACTCCCCTGCCATGGGCAGGGACACCTCCCACTACAGCAGCTTGCTCAAAACCCCATCTAGCCTGGTCTTGAACACTTCCAGGGATGCAGCAGCCACAGCTTCTCTTGGCAACCTGTTCCAGTGTCTCACCACCCTCACACTAAATAATTTCTTCCTGATATCTAATCTAAATCTTCCCTCTTTCAGTTTAAAACTGTTACTCTATCACTACATTCTCTGATAAAGGGTTCATCCCCATCTCTCCTGTAGGTCCCCTTTAGGTATTGGAAAACTTCTATAAGGTCTCCCTGGAGCCTTCTCTTCTTCAGGCTGAACAGCCCTAGCTGTCTCAGCCTGTCTTCATAGAAGAGGTGCTCCATCCCTCTGAACATCTTCATGGCCCTCTGCTGGACCCCTTCCAACAGGTCCGTGTCCTTTCTGTGCTGAGATCTCCAAAGCTGGACGCAATACTCCACGTGGGGTCTTATGAGAGCAAAGTAGAGAGGGAGAATCACCTTCCTTGCTCTGCAGGCCACAATTCTTTTGAGACAGCCCAGAATGTGTTTGGTTTTCTGGGCTGCCAGTGTGCACTGCTGATTCATCTTGAGCTTCTCAATCACCATCACTCCCAAGTCCTTCTCCTCAGGGCTGCTCTGAATCCATTCTCTGCCCAACCTGTATTTGTGCTCAATGATCTTAAAAATCTTTCCCAACCCAAATGATTCTATTGCAGGATTTTATGATTGTATGATGCTATAATTTCATTTGCAGAAGGAGAAATCCCATAATAATTTGGATTACTGACTAACCGCATTGCAGTACCCCTCATGCCATCTTTTTTCTACATCAGGATAGAATACAATTTTCTTCATTAGACAAAGGGTTTATTCTTGAAAATACTGCATGAAGAAATTAGGAAAAAAGAAGCCATCCCTAAAACACGAATAAAACGAATCACAAGTTCTGAGACTCTGTAGTTTATATTTTAAAAAATATGTTATATATGTATTCATGGGCACAGAAATGAGAGACTGAATGTATATGCAAAATCACATTCTACTGAATATTTGTGCAAGTACTGAAAAGCCACCAGTTTGCACAATGTAAAGGTTTTCTTTCTGCATGTCACTTTACACATTTCCAAAGATGTTCTTTCCACATTTTCAAAGATGTCCACACTGTACATCAGATCCAGAGCATTATCTGAAGGGCATGTGCTTTCTTAAAGGTTTGTTGTTTTATCACCCAAGGATATAACTGAGATGAAAGCAAAGCTCAGGCTTTGCAGAAGCTCCTTGGATGTTGGCTACCCAATGAGATTTAAAGATCTGAATCCACAAGGTACCTCTTTAAATTCCCTAGCAAAACATATCAACTTTCCCTTCATCTTCTCTATCTGAGTTTTCTGATGTCTCAGCAGAAGTGACAGTTTATAAAGGTAACCCTTCAAAATTTTTTGTATTTTCTTTGTGTATCTTCCCCATACTTGTTTGAACATGACTTAGACTGTCATTAACAAAAGCCTATCTATATGGAAAAATATACTTTTAATATGTGTAATTAATATTTGAAATCAAAGCTTCTATAAAATGAGATTATTTCACTGGGGCAAGATCTCCTGGGTGTAATATTAATAGGACTTTACTCAAGGATATTTAAAAAGAAAGAAAAATCTTCTGTCAAGATTGATTATCAGGTTACACAAGTGGAATAATGTCAGCAGCAGAAGGCTGTTGGTCACCAGTGAAGCTGTGCTGGATGAACCCTTATGGTTTTCGATTGTTGCTACATTACCAGTGAAAAACATTTTTCATGGTTTGTAGTGGAAATCATACACAACTCTCCCTGGACTTACTAGGATATTGGTGTGACTCTTTTCAAGAGCTCTCAGTGCACCATGGAATAATGTAGTACCTTGATTTCAAAGTGTCTTTGCAGTTCACTAGTATTTGTTTGTAATCTGGTCTTAAATTCAGACTAGCAGGTAGGAAAAAAAAAAAAATCATATTAACCAAAGAGCTTTTAGATGGGATGGGTGCCACAAAAAAATTCCCACCAAAGACAGTGGGAAGGAAAAAGGCAAGTGAAAACAATGGTACTTTCAAAGTCCTTAGAAAGATGTGTTAAAGTAGCATGAGCTCATCTAGTCTAGAAAAATGCAAAATTCAGTTAAGCATCTTGCAGATCTCAGAAAAAATTGGGACTTGAAGAAGTGTTGTCTTGCTAGCAACAGCGATTAAAGACATGAAAATAGGTTATAATTTCAATTGTGATGATCCTTGAGTTTTTTCCCCCCCCAAAGAAAAGGAAAGTGCACCACTTTTTTAACTTACTACCTTTTCCTGCTTGCCTGTATTCTTTTCACCTGTTAGCCACTTATATTACTGTACACAGTAGGCAAAGGCTTACTGTGTTCAAATAACCACTTGCCTTAAATGCTAGCTGAGTTTTCAGAGCCTAATTATGGGACTGCAGGGTGCAGAGTTTAGGGATTTGTCCGCTNAAGTAAGAAGAAAATAATGAAATAGACACAGTTCGTACAAAACCATATCAAGCTCCTAGGATGATGATCACATCACCAGCAGGCATCAGGAAAAATCCCAGACTCAGTGATGGAGAGACAATGGATTCCAGATCTGGAGTCGGGAAAGCTCGGAACAGGATCAAAGGCAGACAAATGGACAGGGTCCTGCTTGGACATCAGCTATTGAAGAAAGAGAGTTGACCCTTTGATCCCTCAGCTTTTATACTGAGCATGATGCAGATGGAATGGAATACCCTGCTGGTCCGTTTTGGGTCGCCNTCTATTGCAGGATTTTATGATTGTATGATGCTATAATTTCATTTGCAGAAGGAGAAATCCCATAATAATTTGGATTACTGACTAACCGCATTGCAGTACCCCTCATGCCATCTTTTTTCTACATCAGGATAGAATACAATTTTCTTCATTAGACAAAGGGTTTATTCTTGAAAATACTGCATGAAGAAATTAGGAAAAAAGAAGCCATCCCTAAAACACGAATAAAACGAATCACAAGTTCTGAGACTCTGTAGTTTATATTTTAAAAAATATGTTATATATGTATTCATGGGCACAGAAATGAGAGACTGAATGTATATGCAAAATCACATTCTACTGAATATTTGTGCAAGTACTGAAAAGCCACCAGTTTGCACAATGTAAAGGTTTTCTTTCTGCATGTCACTTTACACATTTCCAAAGATGTTCTTTCCACATTTTCAAAGATGTCCACACTGTACATCAGATCCAGAGCATTATCTGAAGGGCATGTGCTTTCTTAAAGGTTTGTTGTTTTATCACCCAAGGATATAACTGAGATGAAAGCAAAGCTCAGGCTTTGCAGAAGCTCCTTGGATGTTGGCTACCCAATGAGATTTAAAGATCTGAATCCACAAGGTACCTCTTTAAATTCCCTAGCAAAACATATCAACTTTCCCTTCATCTTCTCTATCTGAGTTTTCTGATGTCTCAGCAGAAGTGACAGTTTATAAAGGTAACCCTTCAAAATTTTTTGTATTTTCTTTGTGTATCTTCCCCATACTTGTTTGAACATGACTTAGACTGTCATTAACAAAAGCCTATCTATATGGAAAAATATACTTTTAATATGTGTAATTAATATTTGAAATCAAAGCTTCTATAAAATGAGATTATTTCACTGGGGCAAGATCTCCTGGGTGTAATATTAATAGGACTTTACTCAAGGATATTTAAAAAGAAAGAAAAATCTTCTGTCAAGATTGATTATCAGGTTACACAAGTGGAATAATGTCAGCAGCAGAAGGCTGTTGGTCACCAGTGAAGCTGTGCTGGATGAACCCTTATGGTTTTCGATTGTTGCTACATTACCAGTGAAAAACATTTTTCATGGTTTGTAGTGGAAATCATACACAACTCTCCCTGGACTTACTAGGATATTGGTGTGACTCTTTTCAAGAGCTCTCAGTGCACCATGGAATAATGTAGTACCTTGATTTCAAAGTGTCTTTGCAGTTCACTAGTATTTGTTTGTAATCTGGTCTTAAATTCAGACTAGCAGGTAGGAAAAAAAAAAAAATCATATTAACCAAAGAGCTTTTAGATGGGATGGGTGCCACAAAAAAATTCCCACCAAAGACAGTGGGAAGGAAAAAGGCAAGTGAAAACAATGGTACTTTCAAAGTCCTTAGAAAGATGTGTTAAAGTAGCATGAGCTCATCTAGTCTAGAAAAATGCAAAATTCAGTTAAGCATCTTGCAGATCTCAGAAAAAATTGGGACTTGAAGAAGTGTTGTCTTGCTAGCAACAGCGATTAAAGACATGAAAATAGGTTATAATTTCAATTGTGATGATCCTTGAGTTTTTTCCCCCCCCAAAGAAAAGGAAAGTGCACCACTTTTTTAACTTACTACCTTTTCCTGCTTGCCTGTATTCTTTTCACCTGTTAGCCACTTATATTACTGTACACAGTAGGCAAAGGCTTACTGTGTTCAAATAACCACTTGCCTTAAATGCTAGCTGAGTTTTCAGAGCCTAATTATGGGACTGCAGGGTGCAGAGTTTAGGGATTTGTCCGCTTTCCAGATATACTAGAGACAAGAGCACTCACGAAACACTTTCAAAATTACTAAATCCACTTATCCTCTTTGAATGAAACCTGTACTTGTTGTTGCAGCCACTGCAGTAATTTTATATTTTTCCTCTCCACTGTCTGCATCCTTTTTCACAGTTTAATGCAGAAGGGGGACTGTTAGAAAAGAAAATTAAAAAAGTGGTTTCAGCCAAATTTACCAAAATCAGACTGACAGATGGCCTGTACCCC